>CAUYSK010010505.1:0-16536 GCA_963575035.1 Avahi laniger | reverse complement strand
CACAAACATTTCCCAACTCCAACCCAGACTGCAGGAGCCACAGGAGCCAGTGGGTCCCAGGGTATCTGTGTGACCCCAGAGCTTGAACAGTCCAAGTGGGCTGCCTTCCAGAGAGAGGGACAGAGATGACCAGAGAGCTAGCTTTCCTCTATTCAGACTCTTTTCTTCTCCTTCCATCCCCCGCCCATGACTGCCAAGGGAGACAATTGAGTTGGGGCTCTCAGGAGTGGCTGCTTTCCCTCTGCTGGTCCATCCACCATACTGAGACTTCCACAAAGAGCGGGACTCAACCTTTCCCTTTAAAGATCTGTAGCAGACTTAGGGGTGCTTGGACTGTGAGCTCCTTGCTTATTGGCTCTCCCTCGTGCTGTTTGCCTGGCTGCTCCATCAGAGCAGGGCACACCCCAAGCAGAGGGATATCAATCCTGCTTGAGCACCCCTACAGGCAACTCAGGACCAGCACACTTCTCCTCGGCACAGTCAGAGATTGATCTTCGAAGACCTGGGGACAGGCCTACAGGCCAGACCCTGTACCCCCAGGATGGGATTGTGTTGCTTGGGGAATGGAGGGGAGATTTGTGAACTAATCATGGGAGGTGAAGGAGCCCGCCTGGGCAGAACTGAAAAGAGAGTACAATGTGTGTCCCAACCACAGCATACTTACAGAGCACCCCTACTCCAACAGGAGGGCCACACTCTCAGCCCAGGGAAGGATCCTAGACAGAGAAGATCCCAGCCCACAGCACTATCATTGGGGAGCTCAGCTAGTTTGAGGTCCTGCCTGATGGCAGATGCCAGACAGAGACTGTAGAGCAGCAGAGGGGAGAGGGGGAAGAAGAGCAAAACCTGCTCTTGACAGCCAGATTATGATTCTCAGATGGCACCTCCCCCAAAAGCAAAGTTTCTGGCTGGCTGGGTTCACTTCAGCAAAGCCCTAGCAGCTTTCCACAGAGGCCCAGGAACAGACATTTGACCCCTGCAGTAACAACTACCCTACCAGCTTTTGTGGAGCCCTAGGGCATGCTAACCCAACTCAGACCTGCCCAGCCTCATTCCCCACACATCTCTGTTGTAGCGCATAATAAGGACTCACCAGGAAGTTCCAGGGCTCTGCCCAGCAACTGGTGCATTCGAGTGCTTCTGCTGAGGGCTAGAGCTGGTCACAGGTTCCAAAAACAACACTGCAGCTTGTTCCTTCTGGCAAGTGCAATCCGCTGACAGGGAGGTCAATTTGCATAGTCCTTTACAACATTTACTGACTCAATCATATAGGGTATGGTTGATTTTTACCAACAAGCATCACCTACTCTCTCAGAGATTAAACTGGGCATTCCAATATAATTCACACTGTTGAGAAGGGATAGGGAAAGGGAAGGTATTTCAAAGACTTCCATCCTCCCTCATCAGCAAGAGACAAAGAATCTGTCTACAAACAAAGCTCACCACTGCTACAGCTTACAAACAGTAAGCAACTGAGAAAATCACCACACTAAGGATATATAACTAAGGTCAGAGCAGAACAAAATGCAATAAAAAAATAATACTGAAGATGAACAAAACAAAAAAGTGGTTCTTTAAAAAGATAAACAGAATTTATAGACCTCTTGCTAGATTTATCAGGAATAGAAAAGACCCCATATATGCTCAATCACAAATGAAAAAGGAGATATTACAACTGATACCACAGAAATACAAAATGTCATCTGTGAATACTGTGAGAATCTCTATACATATCAACTGTAAAACTTAGGGGAAATGGACAAATTTCCAGAAACACACAACCTCCCAAAACACAATCAAGAAGAATAGAAATATTCTTCTGTTTCTCACAATAATGTGCAGTGAGATTGAAGCAGGAATAAAAAACCTTCCAACAAAATAAAGGCCCTGGACCAGATGAATTCACAGCCATATGTTACCAGACCTACAAAGAAAAGCTGGTACCCATACTGCAGAAATTATTTCCTAACATGAGGAAGGATGGAATCCTCCCAACTCCTTTTATGAAGCCAGTATCACCTTGATACCAAAGCCAGGAAAGGACGCAACAAAAAAAACTACAGAGCAAAATTTCTTATGAATATAGATGTAAAAATCCTCAATAAAATACTAGCAAACCAAATTCAAGAGCGCATCAAAAAAAAAAAATAATCCACCATGACCTAGTGGGCTTCATACCAGGGATGTAAGGATGATTCAACATACGTAAATCAATAAATGTCATTCACCAAATAAACAGAAGCAAAAACAAAGATCATATAATCATCTCAATAGATGTAGAAGAAGCATTCAACAAAATTCAGCACACTTTCATGATAAAAACCCTCAACAAATTAGGCATAGAAGAAACATATCTCAAGATTATAAAAGCTATGTATGAGAAACACACAACCAGAATCATACTAAGTGGGGAAATGTTGAAAGCATTCCCACTAAGAACTGGAACAAGACAAGGATGCCCACTGTCACCACTTGTATTCTGCATAGTGCTATAAGTCCTAGCCAGAGTAATCAGCAAAGAGAAAGAAATAAAAGATATCCAAATTGTGAAAGAAGAGGTCAAACTATTGCCTTTTCCTGATGATATGATCTTGTATCTAAAAAACCCTAAAGACGACCAAGGTACTCTTGGAATTGATAAATAAATGCAACAAACTCTCAGGTTACAAAATTAATATACACAAATCAATATCACACTTATACACCAATAACAGTCAAACTGAGAATAAAATCAAAGACTCAATAACTTTCACAATAGCTACAAAGTAAATAAAATTCATAGGAAGATATTTGACCAAGGAAGTCAAAGATCTCTACAAAGAGAACTACAAAACACTGAGGAAAGAAATTGCAGATGACACAAACGAATGGAAAAACGATAGCTCATGGATTGGTACTTACTCTAGTTAGAATGTCTTTTATTAAAAAGTCCAAAAAGAATAGATGCTGGTGTGGATGGAGAGAGAAAGGAATGCTTATACACTGTTGGTGGGACTGAAAATTACTATAACCTCAATGGAAAAAAATACGAAGAGTCCTCAAATAACTAAAAATAGACCTGCCATTCTATCCAGCAATCCCATTGCTGGGTATTTATCCAAAATAAAATTAGTCATTTTATCAGATTCATACCTGCATTTGAATGTTTACTGTAGCACAATTTACAATTGTAAATATGTGGAATCACCCCAAATGCCCATCAATTCAGGAGTGGATTTACAAAATGTTGTATAGGTATCCCATGGAATACTATTCAGCCATAAAAAACGATGAATTAATAATGCCTTTTGCAACAATTTGGATGGAACTCAGACTCATTATCCTAAGTGACATGTCTAAAGTATGGAAAAACAAACACCTCATGTACTCATTCCTAAATTGGAACTAACCAATAAGCACACATGCACGCAGAGGAAAGTAAAACTCGGTGAAAGTCAACTGGGAGGAGGTTGGAAGAGGGGAATTCAAAAACCTACCTAATGCGTACAATGAACATTATCAGGGTGATGGGCACACTTATAGCCCTGACTCAAGCATTATAAAAGAAATCCATGTAACCAAAACCATTTGTACCCTGTAGTTTTTTGAAATAATAAATAAATAAAAAGAAACAGAAAAAAATCAGGAAAAGTTAAAATGTATATATTCAGCAATAAAATTCAACATGAATAAGTTTCTTCTATTTAAAAATTATGATCTTAAAAAATAATTGACTTTGAGAAAGACAAAAGAAATGCAGGGATTTGATTTTTCCAAATGATTCAATATTTCACAGGTGAGAAAAGGAAGAAATAAGAGGTGTCATTAAATTTTACTTATAATTTTGCTATTTTCAAGGTTATTTTTGAAAAATATATCTTCAATAACCAGGCTTGCTTAGATGGAATTAATTATGACATGTGACCACATATATAGAAAGTTTAAGGAATAGTTAGACTATCTTACAATAAAATATTTTGAAAATTATAAGCTTTCAATAAATTGATCACACTGTCCCTGCACTGCCTGAATTGTGTACATGTAAATCAATTTATTTCACATAATTATTTCAAAGAAATTATTTTTCCTTCAGGGAATTAAGGAGTCTAGATGAAAAATAGAGTTGAAATATTTATAAACAATACCAGAAAGATAAAACCATACTTATTTCCCGCTCAATATCTGATTAATTGAAAAATCTTTATTCCTAAAAATACAGTGTTATCGATATATTTTGGGGATAAGTTGTTGAAACCTATTTCATATCTTAGAAATTCTAATATTTATGGGAACAAAAATATTACAAGTTAACTATATGAATGAAAGTAGTTTTTAAAAAAATATCCTTTTGAAGGAATTTTCAGTGCATTCTGTACAGACTTATTTTTTTAACATCAGTTGAATAAACTCTATATATGGAAAAAAATTTCATTTCTTCTAGGGTGTTAAATTTATATTTATGGTTGGAGTTCTCAACCAGAAACAATATTCATAGACTAGTAAATGTGTTTTGAGTGTCTTGAAAGGCTTTGAATGATGAACTCTGGGGGAGTGAATTTCCCTGACAGGTGTTACACATCTGTTTCAGACAATAGCCTTTTTCTTCATTATTTCAGCTAACATTTCTGGAAAATTCTTTGGTGATTTTAGCTGTCATCTGAGATTTGATTGTATACCTATCAGTTGTCTTTCCATTCACAAATCCGCCATCATTTTCATGTCAGCATTGATTGAGCCTAGTCTTATACCAATTCACTTGATGAGACATGAGGAATAATGTCATCATTGATGTAACAATCAGAAAATTGTAAATATGAGATAGGGTTGCCACTACGGGGTTCACCTCTACAAGAAGGCTTCAAACATTGGGAGTAGCACATTGTTCATAGATTTCCTCTAGTATGGAAGTAATTTGCATTCAGAAAAAAAATATTTTCTAAGATTATTCAGAATAGTCATATTTCTCAGTTCATTTTGTTTGCTTCTTTTTTAAAATTTCAATCTTACTTTGTCATTTGGAAAAATGATTGGTTTACTTCTCTCAAAGAATTTTATCTTTAAAAGCTGACACAACTCCATCCCTGCCCAGAGCTATTCAGGGTTGATTAGTAGGATGTTTTGCTAGGAAGAATAAGATAGAAGAAGGTATTGAAGGTATTGATTTTCCCTGAGTATAT
The DNA here is from genome assembly GCA_963575035.1 of Avahi laniger. Taxonomy (NCBI): domain Eukaryota; kingdom Metazoa; phylum Chordata; class Mammalia; order Primates; family Indriidae; genus Avahi; species Avahi laniger. Next base: position 11,380 of record CAUYSK010010505.1, on the reverse strand, counting down.
ACTACTCTGATACTCTAGAGCTACTTACGGTTTCTGAGTCATCATATCAAGCAAATTTATTATTTAATGGTGTAGAAGAGATATGCATACTTCCAAATTAGATCAGAGTGCTATTTTTATTCACTATTCATAAAGTATTGATCCATATTATTCTAAAATTTTGTAATTTACAAAACATTTCTCTATATTATTTCATTTGATTAATACCATAATCAACTATCTTTCACCTTGCTCTTGTTTCATTCAGGTACTGTGCCAAGAAAAAGAATCAGACATACAATTATAAATCTGTATTGTGGTAATGTGAAATATTGTGAGAAAAAGTTGAATCGAAATGATCACTTTTCTCCTCTCTTTTATGTGTTTGGTTTTGCATATGATTTCGTTTTATGGTATTTCTCTGCTTTGGAAAGTTACTTGGGACAGGAATGAGCATTAAGAAACATGGTTCATGGTATTTTCTGTCATCTATTTCTTGACCTGAACTTAGGTGAGAAGAGGAGGGAATAAAGTGGGCAATCTAAAATACGAAGTTTGCTATAGAATCAAGTCAAAATTCTGCATACATTTGGCTGAAGTATTCACTTTCTAAAATCTCAGGAATAAGTTTAGCAAAGAGCTTGGCAGTTGGATGGCCAGTTGAAGGCAAAGAATCTATAGAGGATGTGAATCCATCCTATGAGAAATCTGTAGTATCTTCAGAGTTGGCAGTATAGATCCTGCAATCTGGGCATTATTATCATCTTCAGTTTAGGAGGAAAAAATAATGAAGCTATAATAATATGACTTAGAGAATATCTGGGGCTCTAACACAAGTTTTTTCCCTATACAACAAGTTCAAGAAAGAGTGAAACACAGTTTTACACACATGTACACACACAGACACAGTGATAAAAAAGCTGTTCTATAATTTTGAGAAATATTGATGTATTTAAAATTTAATAGATTAAATATGAGTGTGCTTTACTGCCTAGTAAATATTTCAATGTCACATGAAATTAGCTGAGGAGAAAAGAGTACATTGGGGGTTTCAATAGACCTGATTTTGTTTTCAGTGCCTCAACAGCAATGGACTAAAAGTCATAAACATTAAGTAAAATTTCTAAAACAGTAGAACTTTATTGCCTTATTGTGGAATATGTATCAAGCTTTAGTCAGCTAATTGCCATATAATGTGCATCCAAATGATAATTTTGCAATAATATTATTATTTAAGGTGATGATATTTATTATGGAAAGTAAAGTGTTTTCTCATTCCTCATTCTCTTATGTCTCTCTTAGATATTGTTGGGGCTCAGAAAACAATACCCCAAAATGAAAGCCTCAGAAGCAGACTCAGAGACAAAAATTCTCCTGTCCTCCTATCTCTTAAGCCCACTGTACCCCAAGACTAGCCATAGAAACTAGAATCCCTCTTCCCCAAGGTGGGTCATAGAAACCAGAACTCCTTTCCCTCAAAGCCAGTCATAAAACCTAAAAATATTACTTTAACTTTTCCTCTGTCTTTCTCTGTAAAAACTGGCCATAAAGAAATGATCTGACCTACCTTGTTTGACTGTAGCTCATAAGACCCCATTCCAGAGCGAGTCGTACCCAAATCCTAGAAGGAAGGAATGCGTTCTCAGAGAGGCCAAGGAGAATTTAGACGGAGAGTCCTTGCTGGGTTTCTCAACTCAGTCTATTAGCATTGGATCATATCGTTTTTGCCCCATCATATTTCTCTGTGGCTATCCATACTTTGTTGAACTTAAGCATAAAAATGAACAAATTTCCTGTGTCTTTAGGTTTTCATTCTGAAGTCTCCCATGTGTACACATTAAATAAATTTACATGCATTTTCTTCAGTTAATCTGCCTTTTGCAGGTTGATTTTTAAACAAACTTTCAGAGGGAGAAGGGGAAGTTCCCTTGGCCCCTACAATACTAACAATGATAGATATTGCACTCAATTACCTCATTATCTTTTGAATTGAACCCAAATCATATTTATCTTTACCTATGTAGCTTGAAATTTTTATGATTTATTATAGATTCAGGAAAAATGTATGTGAGTCCACCATGAGAATATACAAGGATAGAATATTCCCGTTACATATTTAGATTATTTCAAAAAGGATTCTAAAGGTCTCATACTTTGAAATGGCATTCCACATTTGTACATAAAAATACTCCACTCACCCAGAATCTGAATAAACATAAATCCCTTTATTCGTCAACATAATGCTTTGTTGTCCAGGGGTAAAACTAATCTTTAAGGGCAAAAGCTAATGAAAATGTCACTCTTTACTCCTGTAAAAGGTATGTACAAATTTAATAAAATTCCTTTGTTTATCCTATATAGCCCAGTGATCATATATATCTACATATATGATATGCTATATAGACATATAAGACTATATAGAATAAATAATCAATAATGTGTCAATATATTTTCTGTACACACACACACAAACACACTCAGCCCTAAGAATCTAACTGATCCAAAATAGTGACATTATTTTTCATGAAAACCCCAGCCTAGACTTCCCCATTTATTTTTTTTCTGATTTATTTTTCTCTTTTCTTTTTTACTGTAAGTGACTACCAATGATATTCTCATTCTTAGTTTCCCTTCAGTCTATCTTATCTTCCTGGGACATCTCAATTATTGTCATTTAGAATGACTGAGTTCCTCTAACAGGTATACAGTCTGAAAATTCCTAGGGGAGGTATTCAGTTCTGCATTTTTAACAAGTACCATTGTACCTCCTAGGATGATACTTTTAAAATGTCTATCACAGATGCTGGTGACATCGTGTCCCAAACTCTGTACTCAATGTGTCTCACAAACTTTAGACTCACACATACAGGTGCCTTTTGGAATCCCTCAGGATTATCTCAGAGATATCAAAAATCCTTAACAAAAACACATTATATCATTCCCTAAACAAGGCCTGTCTTATGGATTTTGTAAAGCAGACGTCACTATTGGCATCTCTATTCTCCACAGAGTAGAAACCTAAAATTTATCCATGGGTTAGCCCTCTTCTCTCACATTTAACTATTTATCATTGATATTAAATGCTCAATATTTCTTGAATGAGTCCCATCTGCTGATCTCTACCAACACCATCTCTTTCAAGACAACTATGTATTTCAACAGTTTTCTACTCTTCATTCCCATCTGCCTATAGTTTTATTTCTTTCATATTTATCTTCTCAATATCTACCAAAGTGCTCACCTTAAAACAAAAATTATACTATACTTCTTGATATTAATTAAAATCCCTTACTTTTTCTCCTTCTCTCCATTATATATTTGCATAATAAAATCTTTTATGATCCACCTCCGCTCTTCTATAGAGTTATTTCCTGACATTAATCTGATTTGCACACCAGAAAACCAAAATTGTTCTTAATTCTTTGCAAAAGTCTGAAGGTAAAATTGAAAATTATTCTCTTCTCAATGTTTTTGTTTAGGCTAGCTTGAAATGTCCCCATCTCTTGCATTTCTTTTGCTTTGACCTTTATAATTCTTATTCGGGCTTTCAGATTCAGTTCTAATGACTCTGTCTCCAAGAATTTTCTTTCAGCTCTTCTCCTAGGATTTTAATTACTTTTGTTCCTTGTACTTCCAAATATGCTGCTATCTCTATATATGCTTCCAGTAATCTCAATGACATGTACATTGTTTTATATCCTTCATCATTTCTGTGACTGTCTATCTGGTGTTCTGGTGTTCTGTGATTTCACTTAGTCTATCTTATACTCATCTTTTGTTCTTTAATGCTAGCAGACACGTATAAGAGATCGTCAATAAATAACTGTTCAATGAATAAATGGATAGTGAAGAAATTGTGGGCCTAAACACTATGGAAAATCATGATTTTTTATTAACAAATTCATGTTTAGAAGCTCACCTAGGAATTTTTTATTTTTATGAACTAAAGGAGGAAAGTAATCAGAAACTGAGGCATGTGAAGTTTGTTTCTGACAGAAAACTAGTTACATCCATCCCTCTTGAAAAATCATATCTTCTCTTCTTAGTTTAGATACATTTGGAGTATTCTAGTTGATTATAACCTGTATTTCTTTCCTATCTCTGTTTTAAGTCTCTTACATTCTCATTTAAAAACAGACAAATCTTTTGGCATTAAATATTTATTTTATGATAATATTATTTATGATAATAAATAAATGTAAATAAAATTTATTTTATGAATTGAGTTGTTTTGTTATAAATTATTTAAATTATATTGTTTAAATTTGCCCTTTATCTCACAAACTGTCATTAAAATTGAGTTATTGTGATTAAAAAGGAACATATCACTTCTTTCACTTTAAGTGATCTTCCTTGGAGAAAACAAAATGTCCTTGAAAAAGTATTATTAAGTAATTTATCACGCAATTACTATTTTGTGTTAATTTGCTTTGATCTCTAAAATATTATTGTAATGTTGAGATCAAAAAATAATACTTTTAAAATTATTAACATTATACGAATCTGTTAGGTAGATAGCAAGGGATTCCAGATCTCCTAAGGATGAAAGTGGGTGAGATTGTGGTTCACCCCTAAATGGGCTTTCAGAGAGGCGCGTGGGACATCCACATGTACAGTAAGACTCAGGTCACATAACTCCTAACTGTCCATCACTTTGGACCCCAAAGTGGGTCCATGGTGATGTCTGAGCCACGGGGAGGTCCCTATCGAGCCACTATGAAACAAGACCCGGACCATAACCAAGCCTTTTTCGCTCTCTCTTTGCTGTGACAATGGATCCGGTCATTATCCCCGTGCTGTATGTTTCTCGCTCTGTAAACCTATGTCTTGCTCTTGTTGTATAATCCTATCTTTCTCTTCTCAATAAACTTCATTTTTTGGCTTTGCTTACTTTGATATGTCTGGTCATTCTTTGGTCATGAACGCATGAAGAACAAACATTTCCAACTACAACCCGACAAATGCATTTTCAAAATTAAAGTAACTTAATTCTAGTATTTGTGATATCTAAAATAAACTAAGATTTTGAGAACAACCATCTAAAGATTACAGTTTTTAGCTTATCTGAAGTGCTCTCTTTCAAATATTTCATGTAGTTAATACTGAATTTGGTGGCAAGTGATTTGGGTTTAAGACTTTGTTCTTCCATATACTGGCTATATAAACTTAAGTTAGAGTTTCTTGTAAAATGGTAAGATCCACATCCAAATCCATTAAACAGGATTGAAAATCACTGTTCTTGTTACCTTACAGGCTTATTTTTAAAATCAAGTGAAAGGATGTATGTTAAAGTCCTTGGTAAATAATAAAGCATTAAGCAGTGCAGTAACATTTTTTATTTTAAAGTGCATAAATGTTTGATTGTAAATGAGATCCTGTTTAGAAAGAATATATAAAAATTGAGATTTTTTATATTGACTCCATGCAATTAAAATTTCAACAAGCATCCTTAGAAAACAGAGATGGTGTGCTTCCAGTATGATAAACTCAGTGACAAGTAAAACTGCAAGTTGTTGTATAAAATTACAAACTATCTGCTCTTGCAGTAATCCTCTTTATGGCTTCAAAGAAAAACGATAATGTCAAGGTCTTGGGTGGCTCTAGGACATTGATTGCCAAACTAAACCATTCTTCCAAATATTAGTAAGGTAAGGACAGCAGGCTGCTGCAAGCTATTTTTCAGCCAAAAGGATTAGATTTGTCTCTTCGATGGGTCTGACATGTGATATAGATTTCCAATGGGTTGAGGTTTTCCCAGTTACAGGGTGACTTTCTAAGAGTTGCTGCTTTTTGAAGGTGGAGAATGGCCCCTATAGGGGAACTGAAATTCAATATTTTGCATATGAATGCCATCCTCTGTAAGGAATTTTTCCGTTGAGTTTCTTCCTTGACAGCCTCTCAGAGATTTAACTGTATGCCTAATCCATGGGAACATTTGGGATATATAATAAATGGGAACATTTCCATTTCTTCTTCACAAAACTGTTGCCTCAAGATTCTTGTAATAACACTTGATAATATTTCAACAGTGGCTGCTGTGTGCCAAACCCTGGTCTAAGCACGTTACGTATATTAATGCTTCTAATTCTCACAGCAACCATATGAAGTAACTATTATTATCATCCTCATTATAATCGAAGTGATTGAGACATAGAAATGTTAATTAATTTGTCCAAGTTCTCACAGCCAGCAAGTGATGGAGCAGGGATTAAAACCCAAGCAAGCTGCCTGATTCTGGAAACTGAGCCCAGAACAGCTATAGAGCCTAATAAGATTTAAACAAAAAGAGAGAAAATAATGCAAGTAAAAAATTTCACTTTTTTAAGTGTGTTTTTCCATCTCTTTTCTGTATTTTTCTGAACCGAGAGGAAGAAGTATCAATTAAATGCTCCCTACCCATGTATAGTTGTGTTTTTTGAAGTACATATAATCTAGAAAACTTTGATGAGAAATACTTGTATATTTCAGTGCTATGCATATATGAGAACAGCATCCTCGATTCTTCCACTAGAGCCCAGAGACAGGTGTGTACAAGATGATGCTACAGGGAGTCTCTTCCCTGTATAATCACAGGGAAAGGATGTGGGAGTGTTTTCTATTCCATGCACTATCCTTCAGACTCTATGCAAAGAAAATGAAAGAAAATATTTACAATTAAGTAAAACTCATAAGACAGACATTCAATTCAGTTTTGAAATTGAATTTTGACTTGTTTCTCTAAAGATATCCCCATTATTTACATAAATAGCACAAAAATACATCTGCTATTTAGCTTTGTGTGAGATTTTCCATATCACTGAGGTTCAGGGAATACCACTTAGGGGAAAAAAGCAATTTTAAGGTTATCATATAAGTGACAAAGACATTAATCTGACAAGATATGCTCAAGAGACCCAAGATGCAGCTGTAGAATTCCTTTTGGCTCTCTCACCCATAATTTCATGGAGCTTGGTATAATTAACACACTTCATGGGATTTAAGTAACATTTGTTGCTTCTCTATCAGAATGCAAATTTGAGAATGATATGGATCTGCACAGGAGACGGGAACAACTGTTCTTGAGGTAATAACTTGTGCACTACTTCCCAATGTACAGAGAGGTGACAGATACAGCATCACTCAGGTTTTATTAGGGAGTTAACATATGTTTTATTGAAGCTACAAATGCTAAAACCAGATATGTCATAAAATTAACCAAAAGTAAATGGTTTATTGTAGTTTTGGAATTCTTAGTTTCTATTTTCTTAAAATCTATATTAAATAATAGGGCCTGCTGTTGTCTGATGAGTGTGTATGTGTGGATAAATGGGAATACAATCATCTGAACAATACAAATTTTCACTGGGTCAATAGCTTCTGTTTAGACAGAAAGAAATTATTTAAACAATAAGGAGTCATTACTGGTGGGAGCCTGTGTGTGTGTGTGTGTGTGTGTGTGTGTGTGCGCGCGCACACACACATACACGCATTAGACAATAATACTACAGAGTCAAGCTTTCTTACTGTGAGACTCATTTTCTTCAATAATAGTTTGCAGCATTGAATATAAGAATCAATTACAGAAATTTTTTATTCCCTGTCCTATATTCATGTAAATGAAAGCCATGTAATCCAAACCTTTCATTACATAGAGATGAGGTAGACTGATATATTTAGCTTTTTTTCTAATTCTGAAATTTGCATGAAAAAAAATCAATTACTAAAAAAATATCCACTGCAAGATAGATCTTTTGAAAGGATACTTTGATATAGGAACATAATTCAAGGTATGTACTTTATTTACTTAACAAAAAAGGAAGTGCCATGGAGTAAAAGTATAATTGTATTTTCTTATATGTGTATAATAGCTTTGCACATTTATATACGTATAATATGTATAAAGAGAGAGGAAATACTGTATATATTATCTAGTACTTCACTTTTTGTTGTTTTTTTTAAGTTCTTTAGGCTCATTTTCTACAGTAATTCTACTGATCAGGTTTGCTCACATCTGTTGCTCTCTTATCTAAGACAAGAATTAATAATCATATAAATCCAGAAGCATGCTACAAATCAAGTATTTCTTAATGTGCTTGGATTTGACAGAATCCTGATCCAAGAGAATGCTCCTACGCTTTTATACGCATAAAACTGTATTGAAGACTCATTTATCCCATATGTCTCTTATTTTTATTTAACCACAGACAAATTATTTTAAGCTTTCAAAATCATTTTAGGGTACTACAGCAGTGCTTCTTTATATCAATAGTACATTTCAAAAATAAATTATGAGAAATGTAGTGGCTAAGCTAGTATGAACGGCATACTGAATAAAATCAAAGTCTCATTATCATACCACATGAAAAGAAGCTAAGAGCCCCTAAGTAGAAATGGTGCTTTTGAATTCTAAACTTTATAGACCATATATCAAAGCATATTGAAAAGGAGAAATCTACTAGAAAGAATAAGAAATGAAGTCTATGTAGAAGTTAAGCTTTCTTGCAAGTTGTCAAAGGGAAGTACACCACTACTGAAGTAAGTAGAGTGGGAAGGAAAAAAGTGAAAGGGACACATACAGTTCTACTCAAAGTGCGGAACTTATAAAGAGATAAGAAGTTCGAACTAGTATGTCAATCAATGCACTGCTTCCTTCATCGAGAATATCTTGCTAAACAAAGTGAAAGAAAGGTTTGGTAAACTAAATAGTGAGCTAAGTGACTATGTTGCTTTACGTTATGTTATAAACTCTTTTATTTTATTTTTTTTTAATTTCAGCATAATATGAGGGTACAGATGTTTAGATTACGTGTGTTGCCCTTGCCTCCCCTCCCCTCCTCAGTCCAGGTTTCAAATATGTCCATCCCATTGCATGATGTGCATTGCACTCTTTGTGTACACATATACCCGTCCCTTTTTCCCTCCTCCCCCCTACCCCCTGCCCAATATCTAATAGATGTAATTCTTATATATGCACTTATGTGTTGATCTGTTAATACCAATTTGATTGTGAGTACATGTGGTGCTTATTTTTCCATTCTTGGGATACCTCGCTTAGTAGAATGTGTTCCAGCCCTTTCCAGGAGTATATAAGAGGTGCTATGTCACCATTGTTTCTTAAAGCTGAATAGTACTCCATGGTATACATATTTATTATCTTTCTGTTTATATAGATTAGAAATCTGGGCACAACTTAGCTAAGTCTTCTGCTTAGAATCTAACAAGGCTGCAATCAAGGTAAGAGCTGAGCTTCGTTCTCCTGTGGAAGCTCAACTAGGAAAGAATGCATTTCCAGACTCATTCTGGATGGTTGGCAGACTTTATTTTCTCGTGACTATCTGACTGAGGGCCATACCAACTTGACCTATTGACCAGCTTAACCTAATTGACATTGATAGAACACTAATCAATAACAGCAGAATATACATATTTTTCAAAAGCTCATAGAACATTTACCAATATATACCATATTTTGAGCCATAAAACAAGTCTCAATATATTGTAAAGAAGTCAAACTATAAAACGTATTTTCTCTAACCACAAGTGAATGAAAGTAAAAGTCAATAACAGAAAGACTTTGGGAAAATCCTGAAATATTTGGCAACTAAATAACACATTGTTAAACAACCCATGGGTCAAAGAAGAAATCGAATGGAAAATTAAAAAGAATTTTGAACTGAAAGAAAATTAAAACACAGTATATTAAAACTTGTTAGATGTTGCAAAAGCAGGACTTGGGGGAGCAGGGAATTAATGGCATTTAGTGCCTATATTAGAAAAAAAGAAAGATCTCTGATCAATGACCTCGACATTAGCTTTAAGAAGCTAGAAAAATAAGAATAAATTAAACCCAAAGTAAGCAAAAGAAAGGAAATAAATTATAAATAAAACAAAAATTATAAAATTCTAGCGAGTCTTATCCCAGGGGAAAAAAAGAGAGAAGACACAAATAACAATATCAGCAATAAGAGAAGTAACATCACTACAGATTCTACAGATATTAAAAGTATAAGGAAATTTTATTAATAACTTTACACCAATAAATATTAAAATTTAAATAAAATGGAAAAATTCATTAAAAACACAAACTACCAAAACTCACTCAAGAAAAATAAAAGATAACCTGAATAACCCTGTATCTATTAAAGAAATTGAATTTGTTGTTAAAAATCATCCCATAAAAAATTGGCTTCACTGGTGAATTCTAATAAACATTTAATGAAGAAATAACTCACATCCACCAGAATGGCTATAATCAAAAAGACAGACAAAAACAAGTATTGGAAAGGATGTGAAGAAATTAAAAACCTCATATATTGCTGGCGGGAATGTAAAATGGCACAGACACATTGGAAAATTGTTTGGCAGTTCATTATCATATGACTCAGAAATTTCACTCCTAGGTATGTACCCAAGAGAAATGAAAACTTAAGTTCACACAAAAAAACTTGTACAAAAATGTTCAACATGTGTATAATACCAAAAATAATACCATCATCATAATAGTAAAAAGGTAGAAACAATACAAATATCCACCAACTGATCAATAGGTAAATAAAAGGTGGTACAATGAAATGTTATTCTAAAATAAAAAGCTATGAACTACTGATATAGGCTATAACATAGGCAAACCTTGAAAACATTATGCTAACTCAGAGAAGCTAGTCACAAAATACCACTTATTATGATTCCATTTATATGAAATGTGTGTAATAAGCAAATCTATAGAGAGGAAAAGTAGATCAGTGGTTGCTTATGGCTGGTGGTGGGGAGATGGGGAGTGACAGGTAATGGGCACAAAGCTTCTTTTAGGGGGGACAAAATGTTCTAAACTTGATTGTGGTGATGGTTGCACAACCATGTGAATATACTTTAAAAATATCGCATTGTGCACTGTAAATGAATGAATCATATGGTATGTAATTATACCTCAATAAAGCAGTTAAAACATTCTAAACAAAAAAATCTAAACAAAAGTTGAGCAAATTAAATTCAACAATACATAAAAAGGATAATACATCATGACCAAGTGGAGTTTATCTCAGGAATGAAAACTTAGTTTAACATTAGAAACCCAATCAATGGAATTCACCATATCAACAAACTAAAGAAGAAAAACCATGTGATCATCTCCACAGATACAAAAAAAATCATTTTACAGTACAAGTGTATTCCTAAGAATGACTCTCAGCAACCTAGGAACAGAAAAGAATTTTCCTCAACCTGATAAAGGACATCTACAAAAAAACTATGGGCCGGGCACGGTGGCTCACTCCTGTAATCCTAGCACTCTGGGAGGCCAAGGCGGGTGGATCGTTTGAGCTCAGGAGTTCGAGACCAGCCTGAGCAAGAGCGAGACCCCGTCTCTACCAAAAATAGAAAGAAATTAATTGGACAGCTAAAAATATATATAGAAAAAATTAGC
>CAUYSK010010501.1:0-15051 GCA_963575035.1 Avahi laniger | reverse complement strand
TTTGAGCTCAGGAGTTCGAGACCAGCCTGAGCAAGAGCGAGACCCCATCTCTACTAAAAATAGAAAGAAATTAATTGGACAACTAAAAATATATGGAAAAATTAGCCGGGCATGGTGGCGCATGCCTATAGTCCCAGCTACTCGGGAGGCTGAGGCAGGAGGATCGCTTGAGCCCAGGAGGTTGAAGTTGCTGTGAGCTAGGCTGACGCCACGGCACTCACTCTAGCCCGGGCAAAAGATTGAGACTCTGTATCAAAAAAAAAAAAAGAAAGGAAAAGAAAAAAAAAGAAAATCAGAATTGATAATTAAGTAATATAACAAAAGCTATAAATATATACTTGCTTTCCTTTCTTCTATCAACTTCCTTAAAAGACATAATATTATATAAAGTAATAACTATAACAATGTATTTTTGGGTTCCTAACACAGATGTTATAAATGCAATATATTTAATGATAATACCACAAAAAATGAACAGACGATAAATGGGGGTAACAGATCTATATAGTATTAACGGTTCTATATCTCACTAAATTTAATTAGTGTAAATCTGAAGCTGATGCTGATAAGTTAAGATGTATATGATAAGCCCTAGAATAATCACTGAGGAAATAACCAAAAAAAATGAAAAAAGTTATTAATGAAAGTAAAATCTGTATTAGAAAGTCCTGTCATTTGAATATATATCCCCTCCAAAATTCATGTTGAAACTTGATCTCCATTGTGGTGATCTTAAGAGATGAGGCCTTTGGGGAATGGATTAGTGCCTTATAAAAGGGCTGGAGGGAACTAGCTTAAGTCCTTTCTGCCCTTCCACTCCTTCCATCAAATGAGGACACAGTGTTCCACGCAGAGGATGCTGCAACAAAGCGCCATGTTGGAAGCAGAGACACGTACTTGATCTATTGGAGAGACTCAGTGGCAAGTATACCTGGCCACAGCAGTAGCTTTTAAATTCCCTATTGATCATCTCAAGTTTTATTTGTGGCTTATTGGTAGAGGACACATGGGACCCGAATGAGTGTCGCCAATGGATGGTTGAATTAAGATCTCATGAATATTGAGTGATTTCGCATACTAAGTATACTTAGTGCATCCTGAATATCAAGAGCTTCTTGTATATTTAGTGTATTATGAGTATTTAAGTGTTTTTAGTGTTTCATGAATATTATGTATCTCTTGGTCCTTTCAACCCTTTGTATTTGTTTAACACACACATGCTACATATTAACTACTTATATATATTTAACACATCTGATATATATTTAACACATCTGAAAAGAGTTTCAACAATCTTATTTTTTTGAGACGGGTCATGTTATGTTGTCCAAGCTGGCCTCAAAATTCATAGCTGAAGCAATCTCCCACCTCGACCTCCTGAATAGCTGGGACTACAGGCCCACAGCACCACATGTGGCTAATCCCATTTGTTTTCTTTTCTTTTATAGCAGAGTTGAATATTCTCAAACAATACAACAAATGCACATTACACTATCAGGAACACTGTATATGTCTTCATTTATTTTATTAAAATCTCTTTTAATATCTTTCAACAGTTTCTGTCTCCTTAAATAATTTATACAACAGTTCCTAACAATTTATTCCCAAGTACTTTATATCTTTTGTTGATATTGTAAATGGATCCTTTAAATCTTTAATAATACTTTTACTAACATTCTCTCACTTTATTCAGGCAATGCATTATAAGTGAACGAACATGATCTTTAAAGTTAGATAAAGATAAACCCAGGTAGTCTACTTACTAGCTATGTAATCTTGGGCTTCTCAACCTCTCTGAAAATCAGTTTTCTCATTTACAAAATAAAAGTAGTAATACGCAACCTACGGCATTACTGTAAGATGTGAATGAGATCATTTGTTGTGTGGAGCTGTCCTGTGCATTGTCAGATGTTCAGCAGCATCCCTGGCCTTATCCACTGATACCGGTAGCCAAAACTCCCACCTCCAGTTTAAAAAAAATTGAATGAGAAAATGTATATAATGTACATAGAACTAATAAGTTCTCAAATATTGGCATTTTTATGAATGTAGAATCTCTTATTTTAATCAGACTTGACAAAAATATTTCTGATATGTATTAAATAACTGCTTCCAAACAGAAAATAGGGAGTAACATTTAACATTTTATTGATGACTCAGAATTATCATTATGAATTATTATAACTTCAATAAAGGGGAAAAGAAATATACTCTTATTGAATGCATATGGTATTCTAGGTGATTTATATCCATCACAGTATTAAGTCCTCATAATAACTCTCAGAGGTAGGCACTGTTATCCCCATTTTATAAAGGAGGAACTTGAATTGCAGAGAGACTCATTTCTCTAAGATTAAATTACTGCGAAGTGCCCAGGCCTGTCTAATTCCAAAGCCCATGTCTTATTTGCTATATAATAAACCAGGTAGCCACATAATAAATCTCTCAGAATGAATAACATATGTGGGGCTATTTGCCCCTACATTAAATGGCCCAGGCCACTGTGCTTTCTGAGTTTGTGTGTCCTGTAGCGCTCCACTGTAGACTTGTGTGGCAGACATTATTGGTTGCCTAGCCAACAGCCATTCTTCCCTACAGCCCATCCACCAACTTTGTTCCTTGCTGAGAGACCCCTGTTTGCTGAGGTCTCTGGTAGCCCTGTGATATAAGGGAGGCTGCACCTCTCCCAGGTCAGCGCTCTTGACTGATGCCAGTCATAATCATTCCATTCCCCTTGCCAATAATTGGCTTGGGCATGAGCATGTGAAGCAATTTTGACCAATGAGTTATGGCATGAGGTTTGCTCAGGACATTGAGCAGAAGCTTCTCCTAACTGATAAAAATAGATCCACAGAAAAAAAGACTTCTCTTCTTCAATTTGATGACATATCATCTTATATCATCTTGTAGTCGTAAGGCAACAAGCCTCAGAGCAAGAACCAACATGCTGAAAATGACAGAGTGAAAAATAGAAAAAGCCTGAGCCCTTAATGATAGCATTGAAATGAATACATTGTACATTCCTAGAAGGTACAGCCTGAGTCACACAGTTGGTATTTTTGCTTGTTTTGTTTTGGTCTCCTATACTCCATGTAAGGTGCTGAACATCATGTAATGCTTTACATGCCTTCTTTCTAACAGATGAAAAACATTTGAAAAATAAAATCAAAGTTAAGCAGGTTACAAAATGCTTAGAGAACCCTGTGCACTTTTCTTTGTTTTTGCCCTGCATAGTTATTTAGCAAATAGTCCTATCTCAAGACTATTCAACTCTTTAAAAAAAAAAAATGTTAGGAGGCCGGGCGCGGTGGCTCACGCCTGTAATCCTAGCATTCTGGGAGGCAGAGGTGGGCAGATCGTTCTGAGCTCAGGAGTTCGAGACCAGCCTGAGCAAGAGCGAGACCCCGTCTCTACCAAAAATAGAAAGAAATTAATTGGACAGCTAAAAACACATATAGCAAAAAAATTAGCCGGGCCTGGTGGCACATGCCTGTAGTCCCAGCTACTTGGGAGGCTGAGACAGTAGGATTGCTTGAGTCCAGGAGTTTGAGGTTGCTGACGCCACGGCACTCGCTCCAGGCAAGAGAGTGAGACTCTGTCTCAAAAAAAAAAAAAAAATACCTATTGTGCTGTAATTTCTTTATAATTTGGTATTTTTAGAGTCAGGTTTCAAAATGATACCATCCAAGGGACTTTCAGAATTTAAATGCAAAATTAAAAAGCACTTGTACAACAAGTACCGGTAGCTAGTTTTATCCACACAAAATGAAACAGGTTTCGGTTTTCATCAGGTGACAGGCAGGCAATGATCTCAGTGTGCGGAAAGCTTTGAAAATGTGGTGCTTTCAACCAAGTATCCAAATAAGCTGGTGACCAGCAGCCACAAGCAATGCAACATCTGGCTGGGCTCAGGGATACTCAAGGGTGGGCCACAGGCTGCAGTCCTGGCCGGGGCCTGTCCTGGGAGGCACTTACAAATGCTGGACCAATGAACGAGTGACCGGGTATGGCTCAGAGACCATGGACCTAGGGAGTACAAGGAATTCAGAAGTCTTCCTATGCGGTTGGTGATGGATATTTCTAAATTGTACATCTGACTTTCATGACTAAATTTCAAAGCGAGCTTTTCCAAAGCAGTGGAATCATTACAGTAGCTGAACTGAAAACCCAAGACCCCACACCCCTCACAAGATGCTCTTCCCCCAAAAGTGTTACAGTGCCCCGCAACACACTTAACTGCAGCTCTGAACTGAATGTTTATGCCACAGGACAGACTTTTTCTCCTTTCCCCTTTCTCCCCTGGATCAGGCAGTTGTTTTGACATAAAAGCCTAAGAGTAGCGAAAGGCTGACTGATTATTTTGTGGGTTCCACCCACTAAAAGACACCACTGTTCAGGACTCTTCTGCTTGTCCTGGCATCTGATGTCCCCAGGCCATCCAGGGGAGGACCAGATGGAGCTGCTGGACTCTGGGGACGGGAGGAACTGTGGCAAAAGGACAGCTAGCTGGGGGTGGGGGGCAGACGAGAGCCAAGACTTGAAAAGGAGGAGAGAGAGTTACCTTTGCAGACCAAGCAGCTTCATAACAAGTAGGATGCACGGCTTGAACTTGAGGAAATGCTCATCTGAGACATTTTCAGATTCTCTGTGGGAGCTGCCTGTCCTCTCCCTTCCATGATACAGGTTGAATTCTGGGGCTACATGAAGTTGTCAAAAACATACAAACTTTCACTGATTTTTGGTTAATTTATTTGTATAAATCTATAAGAATACCTCCGAGGTAGGTATTATCCATTCCCCCTCCTCTGCACACCACTTAGATGAGGAGACTGAGGCCCCGAGAGGGCCAATGACTTTCCCAACCGAGGTCACCCTGCCAGCAGGCAGCAGCCCTGACCCTGAATCCAGGCCTTCTCTAGACCAAGATGAGCATCTCGGGCTGTGCATGGACATTGATCTTTTCCTTTGTTTGTGTGACTGTTTTTTTTAAACATTTAATAGACTGCCACAGAGATCAAATTCGTGTGGAAGAAAAGTGACAGAGAATCATCATGGACTCACCGAGAGTAGATTCCCTTCTCGGGGGCGAGTGTGTCCCCAGGAACGACTGAAGGTAGCTGTACTCTGAAAGTCAGGAGCAGAGCGAGTGGCTCGATTGTCCAGGGAAAGGACAGACAGGGTGGCACCCTGACCCTGCGGGGACACCGGAGGGAAGGTAGGCGCTGGGTCCTGGCGGGCTGTTGGCCGCTGGAATCTAACAGAGTGGCCACGGGCAGGTGCCTGGGCATGGGAGGAGGAAAGAAAATGACTACGAGAGGAAGGGACGATATGAGGATGCAGCCTCTGCCACATTCAAGGCCGGCTCTGCTCAGCTCCTGCACCCTCCGCACGGCAGGAAACAGCCTCCAACATCCTTGGCCCATGCCCAAGCAGGGGCTGGCCAGCTTCTTGAACTCAGGCTGTCTTCCCTGCTGCCAGCTATCAGCACAGACAACCCAGCCAGGCCAGGGCACCCATCGGTCCTCACCAGCTCTCAGAGGCGAGGCCGGTGGGGCCAGGCACAGGGTGCCCAAGTGTCCGCGCTAGCCTTAAAGCCAGTGTGAAAGTGGTGGGCTCCCCAGCTAAAAAGGAAATTGCCAAATATTAGATTTCAGTCATGGCTAAGCAAGTTCAATGCATAAAACACCATTATACCTAAAGAATTTACCCCTTAATAAGTATAATACTTTTTCACCAAGGGTTGTGTAACCCGTTGGTTTGGGGTAAGAAAGGTGTCAAAGGCGGGCTTGCTTTGTGGGAGAACACTTAATAGAATGTTCTCACAACCACTTATGACTCATCACGGAAGACCATTTCTGAAAAGTTTGCAGTTTTTAATTATTATTCATATCTTTGGTTAAAATTAAATTATTTTGTGCATGCAAGGGTAATTTACTGAACTCTTTTCCCTATTGTCTTAGCCCATTCGTGATGCAATGACAAAATGTCTTAAGCTGGGTCATTTATAAAGAACAGAAATTTATTTTCTCCCAGTTCTGGAGGCTGGGAAGTCCAAGATCAAGTCGCCAGCAGACCTGGTGTCTGATGAGGGCTGCTCTCTGTTTCCAAGATGGTGCCTTGTTGCTGCGTCCTCCGGAGAGGATGGACTCTATGTCCTTACACGGTGGAAGAGCTGAAGAGAGCAAAAAGGATCTAAACTGGTTCCCTCTAGCCCCCTTTATAAGGCCCTAATCCACTCATAAGGGCAGAGCCATCATGATTTAATCACTTCCCAAAAGGCCCTAACTCTTAATCCCATCATGATGGGGATTAAGTTTCAACACATGAATTTTGAGGGATGCTTAGACCATAGCACTTATATTCTCCCTTTCTCTCATTTTAAGCAGGGAGCCAGGTGTTATGACTTCTTGCCCTGGAATGGCTTCACAAAAAGCAGAAGCAGCCTCGTGTCCAAGACGCTGTCTTTCTTAGAGCCCATGCCCATGAAAAACAGAAAAGAAGATGTACGCAGCCCATGCCAAATAAGGGCAACTTTCTGCAGGAAAGTTGCAAATCACTCCTGGGAGCCAGAGAGTGCTTATAGCTCAGGCAGAGGCCTCCACACTTGACCAAAGAGTCCCAGGCCCCTGGACATCCCAGAAACAGTAGAGTCCCAGAAAGAGAAAACCAACAGGCTGGCAGAGGCGGAAATCATCTTGGTCGGCAGCTAGGCCTTTTTTGCCTATGACTCTCGGACTCACATGCGGGGAACGTGACCAGCGCTCCCCACAAAAAAATAGGTCCCTTTGATAGAGTTGCAAGGGATAAGAAAATAATAGAGAAAAATGGAAAATGGAAAAAATAAAAGAATACACTGAGACAAAGATATAGTTTTATAAAGTTTATAAAGATTATAGGCAAAGCAGGAGCTCAGGGGGCTTTGAATCTCTCCGTGGGTCTCAGAAAGCCCCTAATGAGGTCTTACGTGGTAACTTATAGAAAATAGTGGATAATTGTCAGGGGTAACAGATTTACATAACAATAGATAGTTCCTCTCAGGTTAACAGATTTTCAAAAGGCTTTTACAGAAGGCTTCTACAGATTCTTTAACGAATTCTATTTACGTGAGCAAATGGTTACAAAGTCTTTCAAAGGTTAATTTCTAAATTCTAAGGTAAGTTTATCATTTAAACAGAGGGGTTAAACAGAGATATGTAAGCTCCATGTTTATTACGTTAATCATGAATGGAGACAGGTAGTCTAGAGTGGTTTAAAGAAAAGCTTTGCTTTTAGCCACTGGGGAAGCTGTCATTTCCCGGAAGCTGTTTGTTCCGGAGGGCACTCCATCGTCAGCTCTCAGCCTATAGTTTTTAACAGATTCACTTGTGCTTTACAAGGCGAATCCAATTCTTTAGGTCTGAGAAACGCGGCGCCTCGTGGGATACAGCCGCTACTGCCTTTCAGAGACGCCCTTCCGATGCAAACCAACGCGTTCACATATTCTTTCAGGGCAAAGCTCTGTGAAACTCTTAAGACAAATCCTGTCCCCAAAACACGTTTAATACTAATTCATAGAGCAACAGTGATGGGAAGTGACCCTGAGGGCATCGGCTGCCGGTGCTTCGTCCTCACAAAGCTCCCGGTTCACTGGTGGCAGCAGCTTTTGGGCTTGTGAGGGCAGAAGAGCTCCAGCAGCTCGGGAGCCCAGTGACTGCCAGAGCTGTGGGGAGGGAGGGAGGATGAGCCGCTCCAGCCTCCGTTCTCGCTGGACTCCAGGCTTCTGCGGGGTTGATCTCTGCCAGTATCCTCCTTCCTGTTCTCCTGATTCTGGGGGCCTTCCTCCCACGCTCGAGGACTTAGGAGCCTGCTTGAATCATCACTGTGGCTGCTCTATTTGTGTAACTAGACATATCTAAACATAGAGAAGGTAACACATTGCACGATGATGACGTTATGATGGCTGTGATATCACTGGGTGGTAGGAATTTTTCGGCTCCATTATGATCTTATGGTACCACTGCCATATATGTCATCGGTTGTTGACCGAAACATTGTTACACCGCGGATGACTGTACTTCACTCTGTGAAGAGGGTACTGAAGTAGAAATGAAAGTGAGTAATTTCCTTTTGTTAAGTAACTGGACTGTGATTGCCCAACCACTGGCTGGTGAGCCCGCCCCTCTTTTCCTGAAATGCAAATAAAACGTCAACATCGTATGTAAATTTCCCATCGTAGCCGGTACCTTGCCTTAGTTGCAGGTCTGGGTCAGTAAGGGTCTGGAGAGGGGCTCGGCGTGCTTGTGGTAGGAGCCCTCCTGCCTTAGCTCCACATTCTTCCCTCTCCCTGCTGCTGAGCTGAGTCCCTAAACGGTTTCTGTTCAGAAAGCTTAGTTGTTTCAGAAGGGATTATGAACTGAGCCTGAAGGCTGTTCTAACCAGCCTCTGTGTTACCACTCCCTCCCTTTCTCATGGATCTCATTCAAACTGTGTCCTGGTTTTTGGTCCTAAGGCTAATTTGACTTTCTATGTGCTTCTCAGTCCAAAGGCTGGGAAGACAGCCACATCCCTGCTCAGTTCATATTAAACATTATGGTCTTTGGCTACAGATTTTGTGTAACAATGGAACCGGTATGCCAGGTATGACCTGAAATTACACCTTCCCCTCGATGGTTCTTGAAATCAACATGTCATGATTTTGATCTAAGGGAAATATAGAAACATCTATCCTGACTAGCTGGAATCCTGGTATCTGTGGGAGGATGAGGCTTAAAAAGAGAGACGAAGTCTGGTATTTGTGCCTCCTTCACAGATATCCAGATGTCGCTGGAAAAATGAATTTCCCAGTGAATTTCAGCATCTTCTCATTTTGCTCCTAGACCTGAAATTACCCTTGTATTAGGTGACAACCAGCCCCCAGATTTCTTTCCTCTGAGGATACCAGGAATTCACAATCTAACCTTAACATGCTTTTATCTCCCATTGTACTTTCCCCATCTCTACTAAGATACATATCACCTCACCCCTGTCTGCCTTCCTGTCCTCCTTAATCATCTTTTTCATCTGTCCAAGTCTAACTCATTCTTTAGGGCTCAGCTTAAACCCTACCTCCTCTACGAAGAGAGAAAATTAATTTAGTAGTTATATGTCTATAATGAAAGCCAGGCACTGTGCAGAGCTTTAGAGATTCAGAGATGTACCATGAATAAGGACAGAACCTGACATCAGGGAACTAACAGTCTCATAAGGGAGATAGACTTTTTTGTGGGGGTGGGGATAGGGTCTTGCTCTGGTGCCCAGGCTAGAGTGCAGTGGCTTGATCACAGCTGTCTGTGGCCCCAAACTCCTGGGCTCAAGTGATGCTCCCTTCTCAGCCTCCTGAGTAGCTCAGACTACAAGCACACATGAAACCATGGCTGGCTAATTAAAAAAAAATTTTTTTTTTTTGTGGAGACGAGGTCTTGCTATGTTACTCATGCTGGTCTCAAACTCCTGGGCTCAAGCGATCCTCCTCCCTCAGCCTCCTGAGTAGCTGGGACTACAGGTGCGTGCTACCATGCCCAGCTAATTTTTTCTGTCTTTTGTAGAGACAGAATCTCACTATGTTGCTCAGACTGGTCTTGAATTCCTAGCCTCAAGTGATCCTCCTGCCTCAGCCTTCCAAGTAGCTACGACTACAGATGTGCACCACCATGCTTGGCTAATTTTTTCTATTTTTTTGTAGAGATGGGGTCTTGCTCTTGCTCAGGCTGATCTCCAACTCCTGACCTCAAGTGATCCTCCTGCCTCTGCCTCTCAAAGTGCTAGGATTATGGGGAGGAGCCACCGCACCTGGCCAAGTATAAGCTTTTTGATTCAAAGTCCTTTCGCTTTGATGATTTCCATTTTCATTTTCCCTTGGGGAAGAGATGGAGCTGGTATCAGTATTTTACACTTGGGAAAATGATCTGGAAATTTCATGTGTTCATAGTTAGTTGGCCTTGAAATTGGGAGAATCCAGGTTTTTAGGAGATTCCCAAACCACATCTCCACCCTAGACCCTTTTTCTGGATCTAGACCCTTCTATCAATCTCCTATATAGTTCCACAGGATGTCTCTCAGGCACCTCAACTTGGCAAAAAATGGCCTCATCATCTTCCTGGCTCTCCTCTCAGTTTCCCAGTCCCACTGAAGAGCACCAACCAAGATCCCAGTTACCCAAACAGAAATCTGGGTTTCATCCTAAATTACTCGTTCTCCCTCACAATCCTCCGATTTCTATGCCCCCACTCCTACCACTCAGGCCAAATCATTGCCTGACCCAAACATCTCCTAAATCCTTCCTTCCAGCTCTGCGAAAACTCCCCTAATCCAGGCTTTCAGCATTTTTAAACTGCATTATTATAAGTCTCCAACCTGGATCCCACACCAATCCACCTATCGCATTGCAGGCAAAGTCATCATTTTAAAATGCAGAGAGCATTACATTATTTTCCTGCTTAAAACCCTTCAGTGGCTCCTAATTATCATTAGGATAAAAGTCCAAACTCCTTATTGGGGATTATAGGGTCCTACAGAATCTGATACTATTTTTTTCTCCCTCATATAAAGCCATCTGGATTTGGTACTTTTTGTTGTATGTAGATTTTTACCTGCTGATTCAATTTATTATAGTCCATTCAGATTTTTTTCTTATCTCTGTTAGGTAAATTGTATTTCCTAGGAAACAATCCATTTTAAATTTATTGGCATAAAGTTGCTCACAGTATTATTACTTTTTAAGCAGCTACAGTATCTGTAGTTACATGCATTTAAAAATTCCTAATACTATTTATTTTTGTTCCTTATTTTCATATTTATTTGGATTTTATTCTGTTCTTTTTCCAACTTCTTGAGGCAGATGCTTAGCTTATTGAGGCAGATGCTTAGCTTACTATTTCTGTAAATAAGTAAGGAAGTTTGTTAAGAAGTTTTTAAGTTTCCCTTTAGTTTGTCCCACAAGTTTTTTTCTTTTTTTACTTTTTTTTTTTTTTTGAGACAGAGTCTCCCTCTGTTGCCCAACTTGGAGTACAGTGGCACGATCACAACTCACTGCAGATTCAAACTCCTGGGCTCAAGTGATCCTCTTGCCTCAGCATCCTGAGTAGCTGGGACTATAGGTGCGCACCACCACACTGGGCTAATTTTTAAAATTTTTTTGTAGAGACAAGGTCTTGCTATGTTGCCCAGGCTGGTGTAAAACTCCTGGCCTCAAGGGATTCTCCTACCTTGGCCTCCCAAGTGCTGAGATTGCAGGTGTGAACCACCATGCCTGGCCCACAGGTTTTAATGTGTAGGATTTTCATTATCATACTCAGTTCTAAGCATTTGCAAATTTCCATCCTGATTTTTTTGAATTATTTATGTGTGTATGCCCAAATGTATTTTTTACCTATTTTTGTGAATGACCACCATCTTAATTCTTGGGTCCCCAAATCACTTCCCGATCTGTCCCGCATACTCTCTAGAACTTTACTTGGGAACTTTACCCTGGGAAGGCCTAGTCTCTCGAGTAGGGGTGGATCTAGGTTGGACTCACACAGCCTCCCTTCCCCGGCTCCAGGACAGCGAGTCTCTGCACTGAGCCTTCTTGCCAGCAGGTGGCACCTGAAGACTAAAAGCTGATCCAGACTATGCCCATCCTCTTCTTTCCTGTTCTGAGCTTGCGGGGGCACAGACCCCTGCTTGAGCTGTGCTGAGGCTTGCAGAGGATGCCCTGGCCATGGGACCTGGCTCCTGCCTCCCAGACTGCTGTTTCTTCTTCCTTGTCGGGTAGCCGTCATTGCCTGGACCTCTTCTTGGTCTTAGAGTCTAATATAGTTCTAGAGTATATGCTCCAACCAGAGCTAAGACAGGTGGGGCACTAAAAGCCATTAAAATAATAATATTTAAAGATCGTGAACATTCTTAAGCCCCCTTTTCCTTAGCAACAGTCACCATATTCTTCCTGCTTGTTTTCTTGGATGATACTGAGCCCAAGTTCACGGAAACCTCGCAGTCTGGATCCTCTTTCAGTTTCTTTCTCTGCCTGAAGCCTTACAAACTAGAACTGGAGTAAGAGTTGTTTTTGTTTTTTAAAGTAGAGAACAACAAAAGTAGAGAATGGCTATGGTTGTGTAAGAGGAATATATTGAGGCATTGCTTATATTATTTTGTCCAAGAGTTATTTCTAAATTAGCTTTTGGTGGTGGACTGTTTCTTCAATGTCACCAATTTTGGTCTATACTGTATGGGTGACAATCTCACAAACATGACATGGAATTAGAATAGTGTGGTGAAGGGTGGGCAAGTGGTTCTTGGGGGACAAAGGAAGGGCGATTATCTTATCTGGAAGAGGATGAAGCAAGGAGGCTTCCTAAGGAGAGTTTGAATTGAGTTTTTTTTTTTTTTTGAGACAGAGTCTCACTCTTTTGTCCGGGCTAGAGTGCCGTGGCATCAGCCTAGCTCACAGCAACCTCACACTCCTGGGCTCAAGCAATCCTACTGCCTCAGCCTCCCGAGTAGCTGGGACTACAGGCATGTGCCACCATGCCTGGCTATTTTTTTCTATATATATGTATATATTTAGTTGTCCAGATAATTTCTTTCTATTTTTAGTAGAGACAGAGTCTCGCTCTTGCTCAGGCTGATCTCGAACTCCTGAGCTCAAACAATCCACCCACCTCGGCCTCCCAGAGTGCTAGGATTACAGGCGTGAGCCACCATGCCCGGCTAATTTTTTTCTATATATTTTTAGTTGTCCAATTAATTTCTTTCTATTTTTAGTAGAGACAGAGTCTGGGACCCTGAGCTCAAACAATCCGCCCGCCTCAGCCTCCCAGAGTGCTAGGATTACAGGCGTGAGCCACCGCGCCCGGCCTGTTTTCTGAATTTATATCTTTCACTATTTCTCTGGAGAAAATAAATACAAACTACTGATTCGATTATAGATTCATATTCTTTCCCATGTCTTGGTAGAAATAAAACATTTGCATGAATGTTCAAAAGACAGAGAAGGCAATAGGAAAAGGAAAAAAAGGCCTTAGAAATGAACACCAATCCAAATGATTAATTAATGAATATTTATAAGCTGTTTATAATGACAATAGGTTTCTATTAATAGTAACTAAAACATGTATAAAATTAAAGAATTTGCATAAAATATTCACAAGTCATTTATAGTTCCAGTTTTCAATCACTGTTTATAACTACACCCTAGAACTCTCAAAATAGAACGTTAATTTCTACATTAGAATGACTCTTAATAGAAGTCTACACCTAAATTTTTTCCTAAAATTAACTGCCTTCATGTTTAATCCTAGTCTTAAACAGGGAAACAGGGTAGGTATGCATCTTTCAACGAACATTAATTAAATGCCTACTATTTGTCAGACTCCCATGCTAAGTACAGAGAATGCAAAGCTACACTAATGTCCTCGTCACTCTTCGTGAACAGACAGCAGATGTTGAAATAAACGGGAACAGAGTACTGTGGAAACAGAGGCAAGGGAACTGGGCATGCGTGAGCATGGCAGGGACGGTTTCCACAGCGATGTTTGTGCTGGATCTTCATGCCACCCTTGTGAAGCGCTTTGCCAGGCACAAAACATGATGGAGGCGAAGTGGAGAAGGAAAAAGAACCACAGCGGGCTGGGTAATGAGAAACTATTCAATGTCCACAATGTACGTTATTCGGGTGACGGACACCCTAGAACCCCAACTGGACCGCTATGCAATCTATGTATGTAACAAAATTGCACGTGTACCCCATAAATTTGTACAAGGAACTATAATGGGACTAAAATAAATGTGGTCATGATAAGTATTGTTTTCTAACCTGAGAAAAGTTGACAATTTTTTATGTGTTTCTGACAAAGATTATTTTTATTCTCCGAAAAGCTGGGGTGGGAGGGAGTGGAATTGGCTTTCATCTCCTCCTCTCCTCAGGAACTAATATTTATTGAATGCTCATGTGCCACAATCTATTATTTTATATATATGCTTTCATTTAAGAGATCAAACGCAAAACAACTTTGCAAGGTAGGTAATGTTATCTCCTTTTAGCAGATAAGGAAACAAACTCAGAGTGGGTAAGAATTTCTCCAAGGTCTGCCTGACTCTAAAGCCTGATTCTTTCCCCATGTTGCTCGCAAAGAAAGATTTTCCATCTGCAAATTGAACGAAGGCCACGGGAGAAAAAGCATGAACAATAGCGAACCTTATGAATGCTTACCATGTGCCAGACACTGTTTGAAACATTTCTTACATATTAATTTATTTAATCCTCAAAACTTCCTTGGGAGGTAAGTTATACTTATTCCTGCCATTTAATAGATAAACTGACACACACAAAGAAACCAGCTAACTTGTTCAAGGTCACAGAGCTGGTACTTGGCAGAGCCAGAATTCAAATCCAGACAGTCTGGCTCCAGTGCCCCTGTGCTTGAGTGTTCCTCATTCCGCCTTTTCCCTCTGACCGAACCCTAACTCTAGGCCACCAGCAAAGACCCCCGTGGAGAAAGACGGGGAAGGCACAGAGTGGTGAAGAGATCTTAGGTCCCCAAATAATAGTGAGAAGAAATAATTTAGTGTGGCTTAAGAATTGAGTATTGATCGATGAGGGGAGGAGGGGAGAAGTATAGGACAGTATCAGGAGTGACAGCATTTCCTTAATGCTATTCAAATAAAAGGTTCTCAACTTGTGTTTTTGGTTTTTTTTTTTTTTTGAAATAGAAAATTTCAGTGCAAGGAAAGCATTTGCAAATATTAAAAACAGAGAGATGCATAATGTTTGGGGCATGCACACACAGACCAATTACTCACTTGCATAGATCCAGCCCCAAACATTTTCCACATGAGTGTCTATGAATTGACCACTTTATCACACCTCAGGTATTTTTTTTTTTTTTTTTTTTTTTAGAAAGAGTCTCACTCACTTGCCTGGGGTGAGTGCCATGGCATCAGCCTAGCTCACAGCAACCTCAAACTCCTGGGCTCCAGCAATCCTACTGTCTCAGCCTCCCAAGTAGCTGGGACTACAAGCATGAGCCACCATGCCCGGCTAATTTTTTCTATATA
>CAUYSK010010499.1:0-14990 GCA_963575035.1 Avahi laniger | reverse complement strand
TTAGCCTTCCCTCAAGCTGACTATATGTTTTTCTCATTAGATCATGGAACATTCTCTAAGATTGGCCATATCCTAGGCCATAAAACATGTCTCAACAAATTTAAAAAAATAGAAATTATACCATGCATCTTCTCAGACCACAGTGGAATAAAGTTAGAAATCAACTCCAACAGAAACTCTCATCTCTACACAAAGTCATGGAAACTAAACAACCTTCTGCTGAATGATTATTGGGTTAAGGAGGAAATTAAGATGGAAATCAAAAGATTCTTTGAATTAAATGATAAAGGAGACACGAGTTATCAAAATCTGTGAGATACACCTAAAGTACTCCTGAGAGGAAAATTTATATCCATAAATATCTATATCCAAAAGACAGAAAAATAACACAAATCAACAATCTAATGACTCATCTCAAAGAACTGGAAAAGGTTGAGTAAATCAACTCTAAATTCAGCAGGAGAAAAGAAATAGCAAAAAATCAGAGCAGAATTAAATGAAATTGCTAACAAAAACTATACAGAAGATTAATAAAAAAAAAGTTGGTTTTTTGAAAAAATAAACAAAATTGACACATCTCCCAGACCAGACCAGATGGTTTCACACCTGAATTTTACCAGACCTACAAAGAAGAATTGGTGCCTATTATGAAGAAGTTATTCCACAACATCAAGAAGGAAGGAATCCTCCCCAGAACATTGTATGAAGCCAACATCATGCTGATACCAAAACAAGGAAAGCACGCAACCAAAAAAGAAAACTACAGACCAATATCCCTTATGAATATAGATGTAAAAGTTCTCAACAAGATCCTAGGAAACCGAATTCAGGTGCTTATCAAAAGAATAATTCATCACAACAAAGTAGGCTTCATCCCACAGATGCAGGGATGACTCAACACACACAAATCTGTAAATGTAATTCACCACGTAAATAGAAGTGAAAACAAAGACCATGTGATCCTCTAAATAGATGCAGAAAAAACATTTAACAAAATTCAGCACCCTTTTATGATAAGAACACTTAACAAAATAGGCATAGATGGGATTTACCTAAAAATGATACAAGCCATATATGACAAACCCACAGCCAACATCATATTGGACAGGGAAAAACTGAAAGCATTTCCACTTAGAACTAGAACTAGACAAGGTTGCCCTCTGTCACCACTTCTATTCAACATAATGTTGGAAGTCCTAGCCAGAGCAATCAGACAGGAAAAGGAAATCAAGGGCATCCAAATAGGGCAGAAGAGTTCAAACTCTTGCTCTTTGCTGACGATATGATCTTATGTCTAGAAAACCCCAAAGATTCTGCCATGAGACTACTGGAATTGATAAACAATTTCAGCAAAGTCTTAGATTACAAAACCAATGTACACAAATCAATAGCATTCCTATGCACCAACAACGTCAAACTGAGAACAAAATCAAACACTTAACACCCTACAATAGCAACAAAGAAAATAAAATACCTAGGAATATATTTAACTAAGGAGGTAGAAGACCTCTACAGGGGAGAACTATGAAACACTGAGGAAGGAAATAGCAGAGGATGTAAACAGGTGCAAAATTGTACCATGCTCATGGGTTGACAGAATCAACATTGTTAAAATGTCTATACTACCCAAAGTAATCTACAGATACAATGCAATCCCTACTAAAATACCAACATCATTTTTCACAGACATAGATAAAATAATTCTACACTTTTTATAGGACCAGAGAACACCCCATATACCAAAAACAACCTTAAGCAAGAGAACAAATTGGGAGGCATCAATTTACCAGACTTTAAGCTATAGTACAAGGCTATAGTAACTGAAATAGCCTGGTACTGGCAGAAGAACAGAGTCACAGACCAATGGAACAGAACTGAAAACCCAGATATAAACCATCCTCGTATAGCCATCTAATCTTTGACAAAGCAGACAAAAACATACCCTGGGGAAAAGAATCCTTATTCAATAAATCATGCTAGGAAAATTGGATAGCCACAGGTAGAAGACTTAATCAGGATCCACACCTCTCACCTCTCAAAAAAATCAACTCACGGTGGATAACAGACTTAACCCTAAGGCATGAGACAATAAGAATTCTAGAAGATGGCCGGGCGCGGTGGCTCACGCCTGTAATCCTAACTCTCTGGGAGGCCGAGGTGGGCGGATCGTTTGAGCTCAGGAGTTTGAGACCAGCCTGAGCAAGAGCGAGACCCTGTCTCTACTAAAATTAGAAAGAAATTAATTGGACAACTAAAAATATATAGAAAAAATTAGCCAGGCATGGTGGCGCATGCCTGTAGTCCCAGCTACTTGGGAGGCTGAGGCAGAAGGATCGCTTGAGCCCAGGAGTTTGAAGTTGCTGTGAGCTACGATGCCGCCATGGCACTCTAGCCCAGGAAACCTGGTGAGACTCTGTCACAAAAAAAAAAAAAAAAAAAGCTTAGATACAATTAAACTGTTCGTAGTAATTACCATTAATCATGGGTTAATTCTCTAACATTATGGAGGCTAAGGAAGTACTCTGTGTTTACTATAGTATCTACCTCTGTATATTGGATTGATTAGTTGTAAAGAGGTACTACCGATGCTCTCAAACCAACAAGTATTTTTCTTCAGGGCCTTGGGAAATTAAGAACTATATAGTAGCAGAGACCCTACTCTTTTCAGCTAAATCAGAATCACCCAAAACCAAAAGCACTTAATTGTGTGAGCTGAGAACTAAATTTAAAAATACTTCCTGACAAATATTATCCAAGTTGTGATGCCCTAAAAAATATCAAATTCTCTAAAGTATTATTTAAGGAAAAGAAAATATCTACATTCACTGAGCAGTTAATGCACCAAACATTTAATGTTTTACTTAATCCACACGACAAATTAGGAACATAGGATCCTGTCCTCATTTTCTGGACATAAAATTTAAAAACTTAAGTTACTCATTCAGCTAACAATAGCAGAGTACAGAGGATGGCTCCAAAGCCCATATACTTTCCACTATACCACGATGCCTTGAGCATTTCTTGGCCAACACCCAAGAGCCCAGTTCACCAGGATAACCATGCTTGCCTTGCCTTGCCAATCTTCACTTTAACCACTGGATTAAAGAAAATATTGCCCAAATACAAGTGAAGTCAAAAAACAAACTCTTTGACAGGTATGTATGATTCCTACTCACAGACGATTTCATCCAGGGCTTCTTTTGAAAGGCTAAGGATATGATCTAAATACAACAGAGATTTGATAGATAAATGATGTCTGGGGGATCAAATCATAAAGAATAGCATAAGAAAAGAAGTGATTATCTGGACTCAAGAAACAGTTCAAATTATTTATAACTAAATGTTCAAAGGTACTCCTAACAAAAGTAATATGAACTTTATAGAACAAAACACCTAAAAACAAAAGCTCTCAGCAATATCAGAAACAAACTGGCAAAACCAGCCACACTATCTTTGGTCTTCATAAGTTAAATTTAAGTAACCTGCTAATTTTGTGTCAATCTTAACATACAGTCATGCACCCCTTAATGACAGGGACACATTCTCAGAAATGTTATCATTTTGCGATTTCCTTGTACAAACATAATAGAGCGTACTTACACAGACCTGGATAGATAGTATAGCCTAGCCTATTGTTCCTAGGCTACAAACCTGTACAGCATGTTACTGTACTGAATACTGTAGGCAACTGTAACACAATGGTAAGTACTTTTGTATCAAACATATCTAAACATAAAAAGGGACAGCAAAAACATGCTATCATAATCTTACAGGACCACAATCATCATGTGGTGTATGACTGTGTATCTTTGGACTCAGCAAGTGGATCAAAATTAGAACCACTGCTAAGGCTGAAAAATAGCCATGTTTCACAAAGCCAACTTTTCACTGAAATAATGCAAAATTTTTCAACCTACACTTAAATTATTCAGGGGTGTCCAAAAAACAAGCCAAAGTTTATCTAGCTGTTAGTTCTGCTAACTTCCTGTAGTTCTGTTTTCAATGGGTCTAGTCTATTTGGAAAAATCAGATTATGATGTTCAAAATTACTACTATTACATCAAATCAGATCTTAGAATAACA
Organism: Avahi laniger; assembly: GCA_963575035.1. Lineage (NCBI taxonomy): Eukaryota > Metazoa > Chordata > Mammalia > Primates > Indriidae > Avahi > Avahi laniger. The sequence goes on along the minus strand of CAUYSK010010499.1, from coordinate 10,907 downwards.
AAACCCCATTCATATGGTCAACAAGTTACAATTTTTTTTCATTAAGTACAGAATAGCTCAGCTAGTCAAAAGGAAAGAGCAATCTTTAGCGATAAGAGTTCCTCTCCACATATTTAGAAATGGTATACCATGGAATCAAGCAGTAATAGAAAGAAAACCATTTTGCTTTCCCAATCCCTGATACACAAATTGGGAATTACATCTAAACTAATGCACTGATTTGGTCTCTGGAAAGAGAAGATTTGTGCTCATTAGCTAAAATGAAATAATCTCTACAAGAAGGGAAAATCAGTTTTCAGTTACTTGGGAGTTACAAATTCATGATTGACTGATAAGGGAAGTGTCTACCACTATTTGGGAAGATATATTTACTAAAATTTTGGTTAAAATCAATAAAAACTAAGTACGCTGCCTTGTAAAACAGAATATGGATTGAGTCTTACACAGGTACAAGAGGAAATGAGAACAAGACTCCCAGTTATGAGATAGCATTTAAATTAGGGAGTACTGTTTTTCTCAAAGTAGTACTCCCTTAATGTGTTCACTCATTCTGGGTTTACAGAAAATAAGATTGTTATAGAGGCCATAAAAACGTCTACTGACTCAAGTATTGCAAATAAGCATAAAAATGACTGTCATACCCTACTCTCAATGACCTAATCATCACATAGGAATAGAAAAAGTAAACTGTATCAACTATTTCATCTCTCATGTAGCACAAGATGTTTCTAAACCAGTCTTTTTTATGAAAGTGGTTTACTTTCCCAAGGGCACTGGGGAATTCCACTGTCTACCCTTGTAAACAGAACATGAAAACCGGCCGGGCGCGGTGGCTCACGCCGGTAATCCTAGCACTCTGGAAGGCAGAGGGGGGAGGACCGCTTGAGCTCAGAAGTTCGACACCAGCCTGAGCAAGAGTGAGACCCCGTCTCCACTATAAACAGAAAGAAATTAGCCAAACAACAAAAAACAGAAAAAATTAGCTGGGCACGGTAGCGCGTGCCTGTAGTCCCAGCTACCTGGGAGGCTGAGGCAGCAGAATTGCTTGAGTCCAGGAGTTTGAGGTTGCTGTGAGCTAGGCTGACGCCACGGCACTCTAGCCCAGGTAAGAGAGCGAGACTCTGTCTCAAAAAAAAAAAAAAAAACAAGAAAACATGAAAACCATCTAGAGCATTAAATTAGTATTTAATGCCTATAAAACTGTAATTCCTCTCTTTCAAAAGCGAAAAGCATTTCTAGTAAGGTCCACAAAATAGTACCTAACTAGGACAGTCCTAAATCCCTAATTTATTCTCATTCTTGTATCAGTGGCCAGTGATCAGGTGTGCAAATACCTCATTTCTTAATACCTGATTGCTGACTATTTCTTCTCTACTACTTGTACCTTCCCTCTACCTTTGTAGGGGCACTAAGTTCTTTTTAGGCAAGTCACAAATGTTCATACTTATTCAACAATAAAAATCCAACTCAAATATCTAAATGTGCTAACACTTGACATCAAATAAGTACCACAGAGAAAATTAGTTTTAGTAGTTACATTAATTTCTTTGCCACAGACTTTCTAAGCACTTGAATCTTACTTTTTGACCTGGTTTTTTTCTGTTACTGAGTATGTAAGGCACCCTTGTCTCTAACTTTCCAAGAGTGGAACTCCCCTGAAGTCTATGAATAGCTTCACTTAAAGCTTCAGACATTTTCCTCTATGTTAAGCTTCTCTTCTTTTATTTCTGTTGTGAAGGTTGCTCTTATCTTTACCCTCTAAAGTTATAACAATACCAAAAACAAAAAACAAAAAACCACAGCTACCCTCTATCCCTCCATATACTGATGTACTACTCAATTTCTGACTTAAAGGAGCTGCCAATCATGAGAGAAAGAAAAGGAAATCTAAGATAAGAAAATAAGTTATGGCCGGACGCAGTGGCTCATGTCTGTAATCCTAGCTCTCTGGGAGGCCGAGGCAGGCGGATTGCTTGAGCTCAGGAGTTCAAAACCAGCCTGAGTAAGAGCGAGACCCCGTCTCTACTAAAAATAGAAAGAAATTAATTAGACAACTAAAAATATATAGAAAAAACTAGCCGGGTATGGTGGCGCATGCCTGTAGTCCCAGCTCCTCGCGAGGCTGAGGCAGAAGGATCGCTTCCAGGAGTTTGAGGTTGCTGTGAGCTAAGATGATGCCACCGCACTCTAGCCCAGGCAACACAGTGAGACTCTGTCTCAAAAAAAAAAAAAAAAAAGAAAATAAGTTATCACAGCTACACAGTCAAGAACGTCCATAAATCTTTTAATCTGCCCTCCACTTTAATAATTACCATACTGGATTCCTATGCTCAACAGGCTATGCTAGAACTAGATCTAATGAACTATTGAGTAAAAACAAAATGTATTATATATAATTAGAAATCACTCTGGAATACAGCCCACTGTCCTGACTGGGCAAGATCAAAATTCACTTCACTCAGACTTTTATGACAATCTCATGAGGCATCCAGTTACCAGAATCTCAAGAGAATCACACAACTATCCCCTCATATTACACTAAGGAGAAAAATGGAGGCCAACATAAAAGGAAACATCTGGGGAAAGTGGTAAATGTATGACTGTCAAATTTAAAATAAACTCATGTTACTAAAATTTACGTATCTTCAAAATATGTTCTCTATATTTTCAACATTAAAATTAACTGTAAAGAATGGCAAAATGGGTCAGGCATGGTTGCTCACACCTGTAATCCCAGCACTTTGGGAGGCTGAGATGGGAGGATTGCTGAGACGGGACCAGGAACTCAAGACCAGGCTGTACAACAAAGCAACACCTCTTCTCTACAAAAAAGAATTTAAACTAAAAAAAAAAAAAAAATAGAAAAAATTAAGCCCAGGCATGGTGGTGCACACCTGTAGTCCCAGCTACTCAGGAGGATGAGGCAGGAGGATGGCTTGAGCCCAGGACTTTGAGGTTGCAGTGAGCTATGATGACGCCACTGCCCTCTAGCCAGGGCGCCACAGCAAGACTCTGTCTCAAAAAAAATAAAAAAATAAAAAAATAAAATAATAATAATAATGAAAGAACAGCAGATGTTTATAAATTTTGAAGCTTGGTGGTGGGTACATGAAAGTTGATTATTCTGTACACTATTTGGGCATATATTTCAAGTTCTTCAGAATAAAAGGTTTTAAAAAAGGAAGAAGGAAAGTCATTTTAAGTTTACAAATGTCTAGACTATCAAGCAAAAGATACCAAGAAACAGGCTCTTTCTTGCTCCCAGGCCATCTTGGTAGCTGTTCTCTGTTGGGGGACAGGCCCTCAACAGACAGGAAGTTGGTAGCCGCAAAGAAGATGAAAAAGTTGCTGGAGTTGATCAACTCTAGGCTCCAACTTGGTATGAAAACTAGAATGTACATGTTGGCATACAAGCAGACTCTGTACATGGGTCAGACAAGGCAAAGTGAAATTGGTCATCGTTGCCAACAGCTGTCCAGCTGAGTACCGTGCCATGTTGATCCAAACTGGTGTCCATCATCAAAGTGGCAATAATAACTGAATTTGGCAAAGCGATCAGAAAATACTACAGAGTATGCACACTGGCTATCACTGATCCAGGTGATTTTGATATCATCAAAAGAACGCCAGAACACACTGGTGAGAAGTAAATTATGCAAAATTTTTCTTTAAAAAAGCCAAAGCTTGTTTAAAAGAAGGATACCAAGAAAAAGATTACGTTCTGCCCCCAAAGAGGGAGATGTCCTTTTTCCTCATAGACCCCTTTTCCAAATGTAAATTCTGTACCACATACATGTCTTATTTACCCAAAAACTTAATAAAATAATGGTTGAAAGACATATATGCCCAATGAAAGGAGGTGACAGAGTCCCCAGGCCTAGCCAAAAGGGGAATAAGCCACCCACAAAACTCAGTAGGGGCCAGGTGCGGTGGCTCACACCTGCAATCCTAGCACTCTGGGAGGCCGAGGCGGGCGGATTGTTTGAGCTCAGGAGTTCGAGACCAGCCTGAGCAAGAGTGAGACCCCGTCTCTACCAAAAATAGAAAGAAATTAATTGGACAGCTAGAAATATATAGAAAAAAAAATTAGCCGGGCATGGTGGCGCATGCCTGTAGTCCCAGCTACTTGGGAGGCTGAGGCAGTGGGATTGCTTGAGCTCAGGAGTCTGAGGTTGCTGTGAGCTAGGCTGATGCCACGACACTCACTGTAGCCTGGGCAACAAAGTGAGACTCTGTCTCAAAAACAAAAACAAAAACAAAAAAACACCCAACCAAATGAGATATTACCCACCCAAATGGCTGCAAACAAAACAGATCAAGAAACTGATAATAGCATGTCCTGGCAAGATTACACAAAAATTAGGTATCTCATACTTTGTTGGTAGAAGTGTAAATTGGTATATCCACTTTAGAAAAACAGGAGGCATTGTATAGTACACCTAAATATATGCTGTACTATATAATAGGTACTGACCCTATGACCAAGCAGTTGTACTATTTTCTTATTAATTTGTGGGAGTTCCTAATATATTCTGCATGAAAGGCCTTTGTCAGATTTATATATTGAAATACTCTCTCCTACTCTGTGGCTTGCCTTTTATTCTCTTCTGGTGTCTCCTTTCTGTCGCTCTCCTTTTATACATTAATTAAAATATTTATTGAGCACCTACTCTGTGCTAGACCTTGTTCCCAATAGCGGGTCACATCCATATTTCAGCCTGGCTAATTTGCCAAAAGTTAGCATGTTTTGTAGGACCTAATATAGTCTCTGTGTTTCAGTAACTGTATTTTGTTTTGTTTTGTTTTTAAAAATACCTGAGACAATTGCTGCATCAGTGGAGGTGTAGATAGATGAGGAATGTGATAAAAACAAAATGTTAATTATAAGATAGAGATGATGGTATCACTGTACAATTCTTCTAACCTTTCTGTCTTTTGAAAATTTTCATGGTGAAATATTAGAGAATACGATAACCAGTGTCCTTAAGTACACTTGAAAGTCAAGAGTGATAATGTGATGAAAGACTTCAAGGTCTGTGTGCTGCATTAAAGGCCCGGTTTGTTTTTCTTGCAGGTTAAGTTCAGTGAACTAACTGTTGACATGTTCCGGATGTTACAAGCTCTGGAAAGGGAGCCAATGAATTTAGCTTCCCAGATGAATAAACCAGGAATGCAGGTGATCTTCTCCCTACGTTTGCAAATGTGGTAACCCTCTGGCTCCTTCCTCTCCTCATGGAATGCAGCCCGTTATTCAACAAATGCTACAAATGTGAATAAGAATTCCCTTAATGAGAAACGGAGAAATAAAGAAGCGTAATTATAGTAACATTGAGTAAAAAGAAGAATATTTGATAAAGAGGATAGTGAAAACAGACATTGATAATTCATCTGTCAAGTATAGGTTGTCTATATATTGTTTTCTATGTGTAAATACAGGAATCAGCTGACAAGCCAACCAGACGAGAAAACCCCCACAAGTATCTGCTTTACAAACCGACCTTCAGCCAACTGTACACATTCTTAGCAGCGTCTTTTAAGGTATGTGTGATCCAGTACTTTTTCCTATGTGGGGAAAATGTGCCCTAAATGAAATCTGAGAATCATTCTTTTCTTTGAGTATTTGAGTCAAGAGTCTATGAAAATGAAAAACCACCTTTAAAATAATGATCCTAATCACAGCTTTTTTGGAATGCAAATTTCTTATGATGTTGTGAATGTTCCTTATTAATTAATGAGAATGTTGATTAATTATCATGCTCCTGGCCGGGCGCGGTGGCTCACACTTGTAATCCTAGCACTCTGAGAGGCCGAGGCGGGCAGATTATTTGAGCTCAGGAGTTTGAGACCAGCCTGAGCAAGAGCGAGACTCCATCTCTACTAAAATTAGAAAGAAATTAGCTGGACAACTAAAAATATATAGAAAAAATTAACCGAGCATGGTGGTGCATGCCTGTAGTCCCAGCTACTCTGGAGGCTGAGGCAGAAGGATCACTTGAGCCCAGGAGTTTGAGGTTGCTGTGAGCTAGGCTGACTCCACGGCACTCTAGCCCAAGCAAAAGATTGAGACTCTGTCTCAAAAAAAAAAAAAAATTATCATCCTCCTTTCTCCAGGTTTTTATTATTCAGCTACTTTAGGTATAACAGTCAATTCAGAAGTGACAAGAGCAGAGTGCCTAGGCATCTTACATAATCAGGCAGCTCTGTGAAACATTTTGATAGTCTGAAAGAACTATGTGAAATAGGAGAATTCTTCTCAAAGTTTATATAGAGAAATCCATGGAAGGAATTTTGTCTTTTAGGCTTACAGTCAGGATTTCCTTCATTTCAGGTTTTCAGAGAGCATTCTCTAAATGATGGGGTTTTTGAATCAGAGAACATCTTCACAACTTCTGGCAATAGTTATAGATTATAATTAATGATGAATCTTTGCTGTGTGTAGAGTTTTACGTCAAAACCAGCAAGAGTGACTCTTCTCTTGGAAAAGACAATATGTTAAATGAGATTCTTGTTTTCCTCATAACTTTAAAATGTCATGAAGTTTAAATAAAACTGTGTTGTTTTTTCCTGTTTGTTGTTTTGTATGTGTGATTTTCTTTAATTTCAGGAGCTGCCTGCCAATAGCGTGCTTCTGATTTACCTGTCGGCCACTGGCGTTTTCCCCACAGGTCGTTCTGATAGTGAAGGTATAATAAAGGAATGCTCCCTGTCGTGAGCAGGGCTTGAACTCTCTTTATTTTCTACAAGATGATGCCCCATGGCCCACAGACCATCTCAAGCTTTCTAGATAGGCGATCAAATTTGAAACCTGGTCTATTTGTCGAATTGGCAATCTTATAGATACCTCGGTGTCTTTTGTTTCCTGAAATATTATACAGTGAAGCTCATCAATTCTCTTCTAAGTAATCAGAAAATTCACATATTAAGTGCTTCACTATCAAATTTTCCAAAAGCATAATATATAAACATATATAGATATATATAAGGAGTTTGATGTTTTAAAGTTGAAAGGATGATGGAATAAGTAAGCCTAATTATCTATTTCACATCAATGAATTTTTCTCAGCCTTGAGAGCATTAGGGAACTTGGTCAGTGGCTACATTATGGCTGAAAGTCTTTGTAGAAATCAGTGTACTTTTGTAACTGTGAAAGTTCAAGCCCTTGTCATGATTTTGTTTTCTGTTCTTTTCCTTTATTTTGCTTTATGGTTTCAATCTGTAGAATATTGGGATGCTGTTTCAGAATAAAAACTTAAAACCATCAAGAACATATGAGTCCAGAAATTGATCAGAATAGATGAGTAACTTGGATGTAAATAAGATAATTAAATCTCTGTCTAGGCAAAAGAAACAAAAAAAAATTGTCTAAACATCCTTAACATTTTCCTCCTCATCTGTTTGTTGAAATTTGCATTCCTTTATACAATGCATGTCCCTGCCATCTCCCGTGCATGACCTACAGCTTCTCTTAAATGTTAAAATGAAAACAAAGCAAATCTCTTTAGTCTTTTCATTGCAGTAATTTTTTAAGTGATAAAGTAGAACACTTAACATTAAAAATGATGCAAAATCTTAAACTAGTTTTTTTGTAATAAAGTTAGTAATTTTATTTACAAACAATTATTTCTATGTCTTATAGCATATACTGTTAAAGCAGGTTTTCTAGGTCTATGCCTAACATATTGACCTCTTAGTTTACTTTTTTCAAAGTACAGTAGGTAAATACTCAGTGGTCCTTCAAGAGAGATTATCCGAACATTCCACAGCTGCTATTCCATTTAGATAAAAGTTTAGCTAAGTCATATGAATCCCATGAGAAAAGGCTAACTTCAAAACCAGAGCTAAAGTGACTGATTTAATAGTAATAATAATGGATTTTTCACACACTGAAATTTGGCAGTACTTTTCTTGAAAATGAAGTTTTTTTCAAAGATAATTTTCAAATTCTATTCAAATTTTTCCTAAATTTTACAATTAGTAGCTCATTTAAAATTATAGTTATTTAAGAGATTAAGATTTCATTCTACAACTTTCTTTTTAAAATAATTTTGTTAAACCTAAAATTTTAATGAAAATGACCTTGAAATGAAAAGGTCATTTTGGACATTCCAGATCTCCATCCCTTTTATTACCCAGAATAATGGGATGCAGCAATTCTTGTTTTGTTTCTCATTATGTTCTGTTTGAAGAACTGATGAATAATTAAATGATTTTTTAAAATATTGAAACAAACATGCTGAAATCATTTAAGTACTTCATTAAATTAAAATGTTTGCTTTTAAAATAATTAAAATGTTTTGTAATTATCTTTCCTTCTGTCTATGAGAGATTCACACAATGCTTTTGTATTTGAACATCAGATCAATGATGCTCTTCAATTGAAGTCTAGGATTCTTCCCTTTGTTTTTATAGGTCCTTATGATTTTGGAGGTGTACTTACTAATAGTAACCGAGATATTATAAATGGAGATACCATCCACAAACGAAATCAATCCCACAAGGAAATGCATTGGTATGTATTCTGGTGTTTCTCTCTATCATAAAAATTACAGCTCTATCTATAAATATAAAAAATATTAAGTGAAATGGGGACTTTTTTCAAGTACTAAAAAGGTTCGCTTAGACTACTATTAATAATACTTACTTGAACTCCAGCAATATTTCAGGCTCTGACTATCCTAGGAAATTAGAATTTTTGGTTGCTATTCAGCTTTATTGAGAATATATTATATGTCAAGCACTATTCAATCACTGGGAATATGAGAGTGAACAAAATTGCATTCTAGTAGGAAACAATGCATGTATACATAAATAAATAATATGTCAGGATATAATATATTTTAACATCAATATGAGCTTTATATAAGATTCCTTTGGAAAGAATTTATTTTCATCTTGTGGTTTTCTTTTTTTGAGACAGAGACTCAATTTGTTGTATATAAAGTTCCTTTGGTTTGATATAGCACAAATGAACTTAATTGTATGATTTCAAATAGAATTTCATCTGTGAAAGTTTGCTCTTTTTCCAAACACAACACCTTCATGCTTGGGTCATTATTGGCTCTAGAATTTCTCTAGCTGAGAAAAAGCAATCTTGTTATAAAGAAATCTTGACTGGTCTGAAACTACATTTCTAATACAGATTAAATATCTATCTGAAATGGTTGGGACCAGAAATATTTTAGGTTTTGGGTGTTTTCAGATTTTGGAATATTAACATATACATAATGAGACATCTTGGGAATGGAATCCAAGTCTAAACATGAAATTCATTTAAGTTTCATATACACCCCGTACACATAGTGTGAAGATAATTTTATTTTTCCCTTTGGGACGCTGAATAAACTGTGTTGTGTGCCTGGTCTTGCTCTGTCACCCTGGGTAGAGTACAGTGGCATCATCGTAGCTCACTGCAACCTTAAACTCCTGGGCTTAAGGGATCCTCTTTCCTCAGCCACCTGAGGAGCTGGGACTACAGGCGCACACCATGACACCCAGCTAATTTTTCTATTTTTAGTAGAGATGGGGTCTTGCTTTTGCTCAGGATGGTCTCGAACTCCTGAGCTCAAGCAATCCTCCCACCTTGGCCTTCCAGAATGCTAGAATTACAGGCCTGAGCCACCATGCCTGGCCATGTGCATGTGTTTTGACTGCAACCTGTCACATGAGGTCAGGTATAAAATTTTCCGCTTGTGGTATTATGTCGGCTTTCAGAAAATTTTGTATTTTGGAGCTTTTTGCATTTTAGATTTTCAGATTAGAGATGTTGACCCTGTACTGCATGATCTCACTTATATGTGGAATATAAAAAAGTCAAACTCATAGAAACAGACAATAGAGTGGTGGTTTCCAGGGGCTGGGGGTCGGGGGAAATGAAGAGATATGGTCAGAGGGTACAACCTTTCAGTTATAAGATGAATAAGATCTAAAGTGCAGCATGTTGACAGTAGTTAATACTGTATTACTTACTTGAAATTTGCTAAAAGAGTAGATCTTAAGTGTCCTCATCACCCACCCACACACAGATACATACAAAGAGTAAGCTGTGTGTGGGGATGGATGTGTTGATTAATTTGATCATGGTACTCAACTACACAACGCATGCATATATCAAATCATCATGTTTTACACTTTTAATATATACAATTTTTATTAATAAAAGAAAGAAAAATCATTTAAAATGTATTAAAGTTTGATGATATTACTCATTGAAACATCATTATATACATTTACATTTATATTAATATGTATACACATGTACACATAGTCTACTAAGCCTTGGGCAAGAGAGCATGCCAGCAGTGGCTCTCAAATATAATCCATGTTACTGGACTTCAGCCTTTGGGTTTAATAGGTCTTCTGTGGCCCAGCGAATCTCCATGTTTAACAGGCACTCTTGTGATTCTGATGCAAATGTCCAGAGGAAACATAAATGATAGTAAAAGGGGATTCCCTACTTGTCTGCAATATTAATATTAATATTGTAATATTAAGATGTTACTTGAAATATTAAAAATCTTTAAAATAGAGATTTTGAAGATTCATTGAAACACAAATCTGGTTGTGTTATTGCATCTTGTTTTCAAAACATGTTTTTAGAAGGAGCTTTTGAATATGAAACAAGTACCTACCTGCTAATTTCTGAGGTTTTCATGCTGTATGTTTAATCATCTTTAAATATATAGATTTCTCTTTAGCTTAGATATTCTTCAATAATAATTATTTCTAAACTTTTTGTTTAAAATAAAACTAACTTGGGCCGGGCGCAGTGGCTCACGCCTGTAATCCTAGCACTCTGGGAGGCCGAGGCGGGTGGATTGTTTGAGCTCAGGAGTTCGAGACCAGCCTGAGCAAGAGCGAGACCCCGTCTCTACCAAAAATAGAAAGAAATTAATTGGACAGCTAAAAAT
>CAUYSK010010498.1:0-12055 GCA_963575035.1 Avahi laniger | reverse complement strand
TTAACATTTTTTATTTCTTTGCCGGGAACATTCAACATCCACTCTCTGAGCTATTTAAAATATACAATGAATTATTGTTAATTATAGTCACCCCACAGTGCTATAGGACACTAGAACTTATTCCTCCTAACTGTAATTTTTGTATCTGTTAATTAACCTCTGTCTATGCCCTGCCCCACCTTTTACAGCCTCTAGTAACCACTAGGCAACTCTTCTATGAGATAAAATCTTATATCTTCTCATCTGAATGAGAAAATGCAATATTTGTCTTTCTGTGTCTAGTTTATTTCACTTAACATAGCTCATCCATGTTGCCACAAATGACAGAATTTTATTCTTTTTTGTGGCTAAATAGTACTGCATTGTGTATATACCACATTTTCTTTATCCATTCATCTATTGATGGACACTTTGGTTGATTCCATATCTTGGCTATTGTGAATAATGATGCAATAAACATGGGAGTGTATGTATCTTTACCATTTATCAATTTCCTATCTTTTGGATATATACCCAGCAGTCGGGTTCCTGGATCATACAGTTCTATTTTTAGTTTTTTGAGGAAACTCCATACTATTTTCCATGATGACTGTGCTAATTTATATTCCCACCTATAATTATATAAGAATTTTCCTGTCCATAATTTGTTAGCGTTTGTCTTTTTGATAATAAGCAGTCTAACTTGGGTGAGATGAGATCTCATTGTGGTTTTGATTTGCATTTCCCTGACGATTAGTGGTGATGAGAATTTTTTTTCATATAATTGTTGGCCATCTGTATGCCTTCTTTTGAGAGAGGTCTATTCAGCTCATTTACCCATTTTTAATTGGATTATTATTTTCTTTTCTGTTGAGTTGTTTGAGTTCCTAATATAGTCTGAATATTAATCTTTTGTAGAATTAATAGTTTGCAAACGTTTTCTCCCATTCTACCAATTGAATGTATTTATTTATTAAACTGCTACCTTATGTTTTAAATTTATTTTAATTGGAACTGACAATGTTTCCCTGTATAAAAGTGAGTTTGGATTTTGCCCATGGAAAGTCTAACATCAGCTGACCATTCCCAAATCATGAGTCTCTTTTCAAGTATACATGTTGGCACACTATATGAGCCTTAGATGTCTTCAGTGTATGAAATTTTCCAATACCATGGGAAGTGAAGGATGATGCAATTGCCCTTTGTACTTATTTTTGGTCATTATTCACCAAATGTACCACTTTTCCTTGTTATTCAATGGATCTAATTTAACCTTTATCCTGTGTTCAGTTATTGATTTTATTTCTATGATGAGAAAGAAATATTATCATAATAAAATAGATGGAATTATAAGAAAGTAGTGTTGAAATGGTTTCCACATCATTTCAAGCAATTTTATGTTAGAATACAAGCTTTATTCATCTTATAAAATTATGTGTCTGGAAATTACTTCTAGTCTTTCTCTTGTCCCTAAGCATACTGAAGGAATGTCAAAGAAAATTAATATCTACCTTACAGTGAAATATTTCCATGCCACAGTACTCAACATTTTCCTTAGAAAACTGTGTCTAACGATACTTATGTCAATATTATGGCCAGGTGCAGTGGTGTGCACCTGTAGTCCCAGTGACTCAATAGGCTGAACTGGGAGGATTTCCTGAGGCCAGGAGTTTGAGGATGTAGTGCACTGTGATTGTGCCTGTAAATAGCCACTGCACTCAAGCCTGGGCAACATAGTGAGACCTTACTAAAAAAAAAAAATTCTCACCGAAATCTCCTAAATCTTCTTGTTAATATTAAAATTAATATTTCACACAATTTCCTCTTCTTTTTTTGAACTCAGAAATAGCAGATCACCATTCTCTTTATAGTGACCCTGTGTCTTGCAGAATACTAATCTTAAACATCATTCTTAGCCTTTGACTTAAGTTGAAAGAGCCAAGAAAAAAAAAAGTTCCTCCATATACTGTACATTATTTTCAGTCTTTTAGTCACATTAAATTCTTACCTGCAAATTTCAAATGATAGTGTACTTTGAGAAGGGGTAGATGTGATAAAACAAAATTTATTAACAGATAAGGAAAAGTTATTGACTGATCAAACAAAAACCCTACCAAACCAATCAGGAGGAATGTCAGCCTTGGTTCTGTGCTTGTGCTTACTGACTAAACACCAGCTCTGGGTATCCAGCATATTTGCTGAAAAAACTGTATGTAAAATCAGACAGTCATAGCTATAAACTCCTCGCCTCCCTTATATTGACAATGTGACTTACCCACCTTTTCTTCTGAAATGCAGTTTCTTTATCTATGATAGAAACATTATAATGAGAATTCACACAATGTATATATGAAAGTGCCCAGTACTACTTGACACATACTAGGACAAAATAAATGCTAATTTCTTTTCACTTATGTTGACCAAACAAAAATTATGGGAGCTCTAAATAATCATACATCTACATGGGTGTTTATACGAATTATACATACATATGTATGATCGATACATAAAAACTTTCTTTTTATTTACTTATAGTGTAACAATTATAATGTTCTTCTAATTTAAACACACTACAGTGGGGCAATTGTTTCATTGTTCTTTTTTTCCCTCTTGCATCTTGTGAATATAGGGTAATTTTTGTTCTCATCAGTTCAGTTCCCTAGGTTATTTTAAAATGATTGACATTTACACAGATTTAAAATTTACAGTAAAACTATTTTTTCATATATTGAGCTTTTACTTTTTAATTTTCTTTCACATACTAATCTCATTTTAATATTTTACAGTAATTATGAAGTTTCTAAATAAATTAATTCTTCCAGCTCTAAAAACTGATACAAATGACTAAGGTAAATAGAATCTTCCCAGGGTTAATTCCACTTAGTGGGCCCTTTTATTATTTTTCTATTGTTGCATAACAGTATTACCACAAATTCAGTGTCTTAAAAATAGCACATTATCTCACAGTTTCTGTGTGTCAGGAATCTGGGCAGGACTTTGTTGAGTCTTCTACTTCAGGGTCTCTCAAATCTCCAAGACATTTTCAGGGCCTGATCTGCTTTCCTGGATGTATCTGGACTCCAGGAGTTCCACTTTGGTGTTCAAGTGAGTTTAATACAGTTTTTCCTTTTGTCAAATTTCATAAAAAGCACTAGGGAGCAGACTCATTTAACCTTGTTCCCAGAAAGTCCCCATACTTCGGTTAAAAGGAAAAGAGGAGGAATTTGGTGTCCTGGTCCTGAATTAACCTCTACTAATCCCTCAGATTTTAGTCTGATTGTCACTGTCTGTGATTAAGGTCCATCATGGGCTCTCATAGCATGGGTGGATCTTTTTTGTAGCATTTATCACAGTTGCAATTGTTCACTTATGTGATTACTTAATAAATATCTCTGTCTCTTACTAGTCTTGGCTCAGTAAAGACAGAGACCATGAATAAATCTTCTCACTTTTGAACCCACGCACATAGCAGAGTGCTTGACACATAGTAGGCACTCAGTAATCACTGCAGAATGTATAAACATGTGAGTATATGGAATGAGAATTATCAGGAGCTCAGAGCTCTCCCTAGGTCATATATGTGATGTTACCAAGCAGTAGGAAGCAGTTTGAAGCTGAGACCTGTGTTAAGGAAAATAAGAAATTCACAGTGAGAATGACCCACGGCTGTGACTTAATCATGTTGCTCTTTGGCATATTCATTTTCAGCCCTTTTCTCTCTTACATTTTTAATACCTTTGTATTTTCCAAGGCACCATTAGACATGATACTTGTTAAACTTTAGTATATTTTGGAGACTCTTGATAGCTATTGCATGTAAGAAATCATTCCATTCATTTTCAAAGTCAACTGGACAAGTAAAAATAAAAATTAAAACTATTTATGAAATCACTTATAGTTATCACTTATCACTTCATTATTCATTTTCCAACTTTAATTTACTGAAATAACTAATTTCAATGTTTCTAAAATGGATATAGTACTAATTATTTATAAAGTTTTTTGTATTTCACCCATTCATTGAACAATCATATATTAAGTGCCTCTTTTTTTTTTTAATAACTAGATATAGTAGGAGGTGGTAGGGATAGCGACTAGGAAGGGGAATAGACAAGAATTTTAATGTAGTATAATAAGAGCTATGAACTTTATATAAGAAAAATTATGATTTATGCACATAATATACCATGACAGAACATAATAACTAGGATATAGCCCATAGCATGGCTTAGGGATCACAGTGGGAGCATTCTCAGGAAAGGATTCCATTTAGAGAAAATATGTGAGTGAAATCTTAAAGAACTAATACAAGTCAGCTGGGAGAAGAACAAAGGGAGAAGTGATTAATTTTCTAGTTTTGCTCCATCTGTGTTTTACCAACCTTTATTTAATCTTCTAATATAATTAATTATTCAAGTGTTCATAAACCAGTTTTTTGAAATTGACAAGAGAAATTTCTTTCTTTAAAAATATACAAATAACATATGTTTGAGGTATAGAAATAAGAAA
Source organism: Avahi laniger (assembly GCA_963575035.1). Lineage (NCBI taxonomy): Eukaryota > Metazoa > Chordata > Mammalia > Primates > Indriidae > Avahi > Avahi laniger. The sequence goes on along the minus strand of CAUYSK010010498.1, from coordinate 7,567 downwards.
ACTCAGATAAACAGAAAGAAAAAAAATACCCACAATCCTATCACTTTTATTATAACTATATTATGCTCTTCTAATTTCTTTTCATATAGATGATATAATTATATAATACATTCTCACAAAAATGAGGTTATGCTGAATAATGTTTTATAATAAGAGTTCTGTCATAAAAATTTCTTGAGCATCTTTTTCTACCAATAAATATAAATTTTCATCAGCATATGTGTGGCCATATTGTATTTCATTATATTGTTTATTTAACCAATCCTTTTATGTTGAGTATTTTATTGCATCCATTTTTTCCTTAATATAAATAATATGAAAATGGTCATATCTTTTTTCACTGGGATAATTCCTTTGTAAAGCTTTAAAATGCTGATTCAAAGGTATGTAATGCATTGATATATAATGACAAATTTTCCCCACAAAATTTATCTCAATTTTAAAAACCACTTTCAATATGTTAATGTTTATCTCTTCATAGCTTTGCCAATACTGTTTAATGTACTTTTGAATGTTTTTTGACCTGATACAAGAAAAATAATATATCATTTTTTTAAAAAGTTGTACTTAACATTGCATAATAGATTAAGGTTTATCATTTATTGTTCAGTTCTCTTTCTTTTGTGAATTGACTATACATTTTATAAGTTTTACCAAATTCAATGGATTTATCATTATATATTTGAAATGTATAAAACCTCTCTTAGTAGGCTTCAATTTCAACTCATTTAGTCATTTTTTTCATTAAGGATATTTATAATAAACACAGCCTTATGACAGTATTTTAGGAAGGCTAAAGTTAAATTGGCAATACAATAATAAACACTGGGTAAGAACATACTGGGAGCCAGATAGGATTGCAAGTGCTTGACAATAAATTAAATTATCATAACTGCCCTAGAAGATAGATCATATTAATAATCAAATTTAAAGAAGTACAGAGAAATTATAATAAATAATTTACCCAGTGCCAACCAGTTAGTTAGACTTAGAGGAAGGCGTTGTGTCCCTGTTGTCTGAATTCATGTATGTTACATGTTGAATCTATACTGTAGAACCTCTATTCCTGAAGTTTTCCTTTCTGCTGGTAAGTGACTCTACATTTACATTTACCATATTAACTCTTTCACAAGCTGTGTGATCTTGAACAATTAAATTCTTTGTGCCTCAAATTCCTCATCTATGCAATGGGGTTAATAACTATAACTACTCCATAGGCTCTACTGAGGACTAAGTACGAGAATGGATTTAAAGGACTTGGCATAGTGCTTGACCCATAGCAAGCCTATAATAAAAATTACTTACATACTCATAATGCATAATATAAAAAAAAACTATATATGGATTATATATGCACATATCTATGTACATATATATCATATTCTCTCTCTCTTCCTCCCTCCCCTTGCTTTGTTCTTCCTGCAACTGTATAATGTAATTTATTTTCTAAAATTGCTTTTAGGGTTTTTCCTCCTCTGATTTACACGGAAAATTTTAATATGTTGGTGATTCGTAACTTCTAGTAGTGTTTTAAGTTAAAATTTAAAGGAATCTTAGGGATGAAGCTCATACCCTGTTTTATAATTGAAGGAACTAACACCCCAAGTTTCAGCCTGGTTTCCTGGGTGTCACTGTGAAGATACCAGGGCTCTGAGGTCCTACTTTTCACATACTAAACGGTGAGATCCTGCACAACTAAGCAAACATCCACTGTCTCTGATCTAGATGGAAAGATGGAAATTCTTCCCATGTCTCCTGGAAACGAAATAATTTTTTTTTTATATTTTTCTCTAAGCTTGCTACCCGAGAGATACTTCTAGTTTATCCAAAGCTGTTCAAAATTGCATGTTCTAAAAAACATATTTTGATACTTTTTTTTTGATAATCAAATATACTAAATGTAAGTTATATTAAGGAAGATGGCATATTAGAATTAACTATTAATGTATCCCTGAACATCAGTCTACCATGGGTAATATTTAGAATTAGAAAGATATTTAAAAATCCTGGGGGCTTGCCATTCACTAAACACTTGATCCACCTGTGGCAGTAGCATCTCCTGAATCTGGTGGACCACCACAAAGGAAGGCTCTCCCACTGACTCACAGGTACTCAGTGATGGCGACCTAATTGTGTATGCATTTTTATGACACCTCAGTATTTTCTCAGACATAAGGTTCTTTTTGATGCTTTCAGGAAACTAGTAAGATAGAAAAGGTATTTTTATCTTGATTTTTTACAGACAGAAAAACTAAGCGTCACATTAATTAAAAAACATGATAAATAATGAGGATAATGATAATATTAATATTTTGAACATATATATTATAACTAATGCTGTACTAATAACTTGCCAATTATCATCTCATTTAATCCTGTAACAAATCTATAATTATAGCCACTATTATTATCCTCATTTTATACACCAGAAACATGAGCATTGGAGAGGTAAGATGACTTGCGTAAGCAGTGAAAGTTTGCACTTTAAGTATTACCTTTATCTCAGGCTTCTAAGTTCAAGATCATTATTTTCACTCGCAGTTAGTAAATTTTGGCAGCTCACTGACACTCACCTCTTTATAATAAAACCCACTTTAAAAGCATAGACCTGAATGTGTCATTAATGAAGTTACATGTTTAGAATGTGGGCTTCGAAGCTGTGGAGCAACTTAACAGTAAAAGGAAAGAGGGTTTAATATTTTCTTTAAACGTGAAAGTGTCTTTAGGTGATGAATCAGAATTTATGATATTGGCAAACAAACATTCTCCATGAGTTGTCTTATTTCTATATGGAAAGCAACTGATAATTTTAAATAATCTTGCCACAACAAGACAAATGGCAGTGTTTGTGAATTCAAACACAAATGATGTGTGAAGAGAATGCAGGCTCTGAGGGAGACATCCAAATCAGTGCTTGTTTGCACAGAAGACCATGTGCTAAAAATGCAATCTTCACATGTTAAGATACAATAATCTTACAAATTAATATCATTTGTATGTAGAAAGTATATAATCACAGTTTCTGAGTCTTTTTTGAGTTTCCTTCTTAGTTTCTTCATAGGCATATATCAGAATTTAGAACCTATTTTAGTTTTTACCAACAATTGTGATTTTATGTCCTTCTAGCATAAATGCTCCTTTTATTAATATGAGTCCAGTGTAGTCTATGAACCATATTTACTTTCACACATTTACTCTCAGATCTGTGAATTAGCAGAATTAAAATGTTAAAGACCATGTACCTCATAATAGAAGTAGAAATTCACTAAGAAATAATTTGTGAAAATAAATCAATAAAATAATCCCTAATTAATGCAATAATCTGGGACTATAATTGAATTCAGTTTGTTTTTAAGAACCACTTGTGTCTGTTTCTGAGAGCTTTGCAACATTATCAAATTGTTTTGTAAGAAGAGAACCCTCCAAACCTTTCAGTGGAGGCAGCGGCAGAAGCACAGTTTATCAATGCTGTGTGGAGCATCCCAGAACCCCAAGTTTCCAGGGCATCTTAGTAGCTAGTCTGTGGCCTCCCAGATCAGTATATAAACCACTGATGGTAACAGTGATTGTTCATAATATAAAGATGAACATTTCTATTTTAATGGCATACATTTATCTGAATATTTATTAGAAGCAATATAAATAGCACATCTAATCCATTATTTATTCACATTTGTTATTTATTATACACATTTATTAGCTAGATGAAGCTGTATTTTCAGTAATTGTGTTACATAAATAGTAATAGTTTTGTAAATAATATTATAACTTGGTATATAACAAAGAAAATGTTTTAATTAAGTTAAAACATGGATTATTTAATAAATAGTGTGTGGACATGGTTCTATATCAGGAATAAAGTCATGGAACTTCTGTTTCTACCATATGTAAGAGTAAATTACAGATAAATTAAAGACTTTAACATAAAAACAAACTGATAAATGTCTTAACTAAAAAACTAGAAAACTATATGTAAAGCCTAGTGATGAGGAATTTCCTGAGACTGAAAATCCAAAATCCTTTTTTAAAAAGATGGACATATTCACACACACACACACACACACACACGATCTATGATACAACAAATTATACCATTAACGAAGTAAATAGGAAAACAAAAGCAAAGGGGAACAAACCATACTGCATTCAGTGAAAGTCTATATTTGTTCAGAGATATTTGTACACTTACGTAAAATTCATGTACATGTGTGGATGGATTATAACATTAAGTTAAAAGATTATTCAGATTAATATATGTGATACTTGATTATGTTAGAAATTATAAATGTTATACTTAAATTAATAAAAAATCTCCTTAGGGTCCTTCTCACTCTTCTAAATTATTTTATTTTAATTCCTATAATTTCATTAAATGTTCTCCTTTTTATCTTGCTTGCAGTATAAATATATTTAGTGAATTGTTTATTCAATTTGCTATTGCAAACTATTACAAGCTATTGCAATTTATTATTGCAAACTAGGAAATAAACTTCAGTTTGGTCACATTGAATGACCAGTCTTTGAAGGGTCTATTTTCCAATAATGAACTTTAGATAGGCTTCCTCTTTCACGATGATAATGAAGTCAGTCTTCTGCCCATGGCACTGAAGCTTATATTGGAAGTTTTGCTCAATGACATTAACCATCAAAGACAAAATAGAAGGCTTAACAGGCATAAAAGTTGGTTAAACTGTGGTTAAAATTTATAAATATTAATCTCTTCATGAATGCAAGCTTTTTTATTTATTTATTTTTTATTTCAGCATATTATAGGGGTATAGGTGTTTAGGTTACATATATTGCCTTTGCCTAACCTGAGTCATAGCTTCCAGTGTGTCCATCCTAGACAGTGCGCACTGCACCCATTAGGTATGAATATACCCACCCCACCTCCCCCATCCCATCTGCCCGACACCTGATGAATGTTATTACTATATGTGCACTTAAGTGTTGGTCAGTTAATACCAATTTGATGGTGAGTACATATGATGCTTGTTTTTCCATTCTTGTGATACTTCACTTAGTAGAATGGGGGAATTTTTGGTTTGTTTGTTTTCGGCTGGCTTCACTAAATGGTCTTGAATTAGATGAATCATTGTATACATCTGATGCAGTACATCAATCATTTCATTCTCTCTTATAAAATATCAGTTTATTCCTCTCCAATATGTTTACAGAAGTTTTGGCCAGGCTTGGAAAGAGTTAATATAGATTTTACATATATATTTTTATATATATTACATATATATTTGTGTTGCTTTGATAAGAATTATTATTAAAATCTTTATTTTGACCAAGGGGCATTTAGAATGAAATGAGAATAGAAAGCAGCATACCATCTGGCTACTTGGTTACACGAGTCACAGTGATGACAGCTTACCTCTCAAAAACTTATTTTGTAAACAAATATATCTATACAAGTCTGGTTAATAGTAATACATAAATCACAGTCCCTTGTGCACACAGTGAAATATGTATATATGTGTATGTGTATGTAAATGTGTGGCATATTCATCAATACTTAGAAAATGTTAAGAACTAAGAAATGATCATTATTTTCCCCAAATAGGTACCACGCTATTCTGGTGACTGTACACTTATCATTTCTCCCAGCAAACCTGCTTCTTTTTCTCAATTTTCTGTCTTGGTAAATGACATCACCATCTATCTTTCTACCTACTTTCTAGAGCTAAAACTTTAATAATAAAATCATTGACCTTCCCCACTCTCTAATTATCATATCATTACCCACCCCACGCACATATACACACTCTAATCATCAAGTCATCCAGTCCTGTAGATACTGTTTTCTGAATATTTTTGAATTCCATCTCTTTATCTCCATTCTTCATGTCATCCCCAGAGTTCAGCTTCCTATCAGAGAAATCTGGATTCCTGCAAAATTTTCTAATTTAGTTTCTGAGTCTTGCCCCAACTCCTGTGCCCTGCTGTTTAAGTAAACTTCACAAAATGCAAATATAATCAAGATCCTTCTGTGTAAAATTCAGTTCTGGCTTGCCATGTTATTTGTTACAAAGTCCAGCCTTCTCATTTCATTACTCACAGACGTTGCAGATGTATTTTCTGCCAACAGAAAATACATCTTCTCTCTCCATTTTGCTGTGAGTGTCTTTGCCTCCAGAAACATGAATAGACCTGTAGTTTCTTAAATATGGCCTTCTTTCGTTCTCTAAGCTTTTGCACATGTTGCTCCTGTGCCTGGCTGAGTTGTCCTTCTCACACTATGTTCCCACAGTGGCCTCTGCCTGACACTGTTACACCATTAACATTGCTGTGATTATGGTTCACTTGTCTGTCTTCTTCAACAGTCACTCAGATGTTCAAGGGCAGGATGAGATCCTGTCTTTTTAACCCCAGAATTGTCATGGTAAATGCCCAATATACATTTATCAAATGTGTTTATCAACATACATTTATCAAAGGGATAAAATTATGATAACCATTCAAAGATTGATGTTATTTTAGCAATCTTTTGATAACTCACCAATTTATTTCAGATAGGTGCAATGTTACTCATTTTGATAACAATATTAATTCTAGTCCCATTTTCTTTAAGAACATGTACAAGAATATCAGCAGGGGTGAGTACATTATTGCAATTGATGCATTTGAGATAAGTAGAATACCAGATGCATGTGATTTGCTAACTTCAGTTCATTCCTAAGATATCTTCAGAAATGAATGCTTTAAGGTAAAGATTTCTGGAAAAATCTAACTTAAAAAAACCTGTTGCAAAGCAAATATCCAAGGGAATTTTCAGTTACCATATAAGCAAAGGGTTCAGGATCAGTGGAAGATGGACAATGACAGTAAGATAAGTATAAAGACTCTCAAGTCTTTAAAATTTAAGGATAGCAGAGTCTAGGTTTGTTTTATTTTTCATTCTCATAACATAAAACAATGCCTGGAACATAGTAAGTGCTCAGTAATAAACATTTGATAAATGAATGTATAAATGCATTTAAATAAATAAATGAATAAATAAGTAAATCAAGCCCATATTATAATATTAAGCTATGGGGTAAAATAAAGCAAATATAATATCAAAGTAAGGTGACTTGATAAATTGTTACAGACCTCAATATAGAATGAAAACAGGTATATAAAAAGAAAAAAACTTTGGAAGGAATGAAAATAACTCTGAACATAATTCATGGTACTAAAATTTCAGTAAAAGATAAGATGTACATTGAGTTAGAAAGATAAAATCAAGTGTTCACATTTTTCCTAATAGCCTCTTAGATAAGACTAAATCAGGTTGTTCATTTCTAGTTCTGATTGTGTGATCTTAGTTTATATTATGTTTATAATTCATGAAAAATCAAACTTGGACAGAAACACAGCATACTTTTCTTCTATACTGGCTTTCTAATTTCTTTTGTGCTGATTACATTAGAAAACGAGGATACAGGCCGGGCGCGGTGGCTCACGCCTGTAATCCTAGCACTCTGGGAGGCCGAGGTGGGCGGATCGTTCTGAGCTCAGGAGTTCGAGACCAGCCTGAGCAAGAGCGAGACCCCATCTCTACCAAAAATAGAAAGAAATT
>CAUYSK010010497.1:0-90066 GCA_963575035.1 Avahi laniger | reverse complement strand
TACACACACACACACACACATACACACACACACACAGACACACACACACTTACACACACACACACGTACACACACACACACACACATACACACACACACACATACACACACACACACACACACGTACCACTGCTGGAGTTGAGACAGATTCTTCACATGGGGCATTTACACCTCACAAAAAGGATCATGCGATCTTGAGTATTTTAGCTTTATATTTTAACAGAGTCACTGACAAACTAAATGTCCAAAGTGTTTTCCAGATGGTGTGTAGTCTCCAAATTAGTGAAGTTTACAGGAAAGATTGTCTCTTCTGGGCTAGGCTAGGATTTTGAGGAGGAATGTGATCACTGTCCCCAAATCTTTGAAGGGCTTTGGTAGAAGAGTGTTAGGCTTACTCTGGGTAGCTTCAGAGGACAAAACCAGTATCAATGAGAGGAAGCAAAAGAGAGGCAGCTGCTAACCCAGGGGAAGAGAGAGTTTCCAAATACAGAAGTCAAAAACGGTACTGACTTCCTCGTCAGGGCCAGTGCTCCTTCCCACTGTGTGCATTAAGGGGACCGTTTGTCCAAGATTCCCCAGGGCCACACTGATTTCATGTAATTATTTGAATTAAGGATTATTTATTAAAATTATAGCAAAATATAATTTGATTTCGTGTCCCTGTTTACCATGTCACCCAGGAAAAAAAGCTTGGATTAGGTCAAGCATGCTGATTTTTGGTTTGCACACAATGAGAGACTTCTATATTAAGCGGGAGTTCAGACACAAAGGGCCCCCGAGTTCCCAGATTCTATGATAAATAGGTTGCTGTTGGTGACTTTGAATGAGGAAGTGCATGGGAATCAAATGAAGAACTCTGTTGCCAGGCTGTACACTTGAATGGTGTCAGCTCTGACTCAACAGATGAGGCCCAAACTCTGAAATCTATTAAAATCGCTGGAAGGGAGGGAGAGAGCAATCAGGAACCTGCCGTTCAGTTCATACACTGAACACCTACTGTTTATTTCAGCAGCTCAATATATTTGCAACTAGTTACAAAGCACTACCATATATAAAAGAGCATCTACAAATCAATAAGAAAAAGACCAAAGACCCAAATTAAAAGTGGGCAAAAGAAATGTACAAATATTATACAGAACAGGGAATACTGTCTCTTATACATTTGAAAAGATACTCATACTCAAAATAAGACAAATTCATTTTTAAGTGACAGAGCCCCTTCACACCCATTAGGGTGGTTACTATTAAAAAAAACAAAACAGAAAATAAGTGTTAGTAAGGACGTGGAGAAATTGGAACCCTAGTGGGAATGTAAAATGGTGTAGAAAATAGTATAAAGTTCCTCAAAAACTTAAAAATAGAATTACCACATGATCCAGCAACTCCACTTCTGGGTATACACTCAAAAGAAGTGAAAACAAGGTCTTGAAGAGATATTTGCACACCTGTGTTCATAGCAGCATTATTCACAATAGCCAAAAGGTGAAAGCAACTCAAGTGTCCATCAACAGATGAATGGATAAACAAAATGTGATATATATATATATATATACATATATATACAGTAGGATATCATTCAATCTTAAAAAGGAAAGAAATTCTGACATATGCTACAATGTGGATAAACCTTGAATACATTATGCTACATGAAATAAGTCAATCAAAAAAGACAAATACTGTATGATTCGGCTTATACACTGAGTAGTCAAATTCATGGAGGCAGAAGGTGTTATGGCGGTGGCCGGGGGTGTAGAGCAAGAGAGAATGAGGAGTTGCTATTTAATCAGTACAGAGTTGCAGTTCTGCAAGATGAAAAGAGTTCAGAGACGGGTGGGGTGATGGCTGCACAACAATGTGAACGTATTTAATACCACTGTGAACTTAAAGATGGTAAAGATGATAAATTTTATGTGTATTTTACCACAACGGAAATAATTTTTAAAACTCAAGATGCCATTTTTAACCTTTCCTGTCAGTAAAGATCACAAATTAGAAAACATATTATGTTGGCAAAAAGTATGTGAAAATAAGCACTCTTGTGATTTGTTGATCAGAGCATAAACGTATAATCTTAGGGGAAAATAATTTTTCAATATCTGCCAAACTAAAATCGCAATTACCCTTTGACTCTTGGTAAGCAATTCTACTTCTAGGAATATAGCTTACCTCTACATGTGTGATATAGCATATCATCAAGGTTTTTCATTACCACAGAAGATTGGAGGCAACTTAAATGTTCATCGATAATGGCCTGGCAAAACATACTATTGCCATCCGATATAATAATATGCAGCCATTAGCATGCAATTCATTACATGCTGATACAAAACAATCTCCAGGGTGGTGGTAAGTGTGCAAAACTGTGTATACCATGCTACCATTTGTGTTTAAAAATAAAATGACAGGAGAATATGGGTCTGTGTTTTTATTTATTTTCTTTTGCCTAAAAATAACTTCAAGTAGAGGCAAGAAACCGGTAACGGGTAACAATGGTCACTTCAGTTACATCCTACAGAAGAAAACTAGACAACCAGGAGACAGATTTGGGAGAGAGACTTGCTTTCCACTATTTATCACCTTTATCTTTTAAATTTAGTACCATGTACAGGTATGACCTACTCAAAAAAATTTAATTAAAAAAAGAAAAGTTATAGTCTAGAAGGGAAGAAACATAACAGACACTTTTAGCCCAGTGCCCTGTGCTAGATGCAGTGGGAACAGAGAGGAACGGTATGTAGCATAGCCCAAAGGGGTCAGAAATGGCTTCCAATCAGCACTCTCCAAGGAAGAAATTTTTGCTATTGGATCAAGAATAGTTGGGCATCTCTTCCTGAGCATTGGTTTGTTTCTATCAACGGACCTATGACTTAGTGTAAAGACTTGTGAATTAATTGACTGGTTAGGTTTTCCTTTGCACAGAGGCTGTTAAAAACCTATAAGCCAAAAACGTATGCCACACCCAGTGCAAGGTGGGCAGGTTTCTGTGGCAAGCATTTAGCGATGCCCGTGTCCCTGGCTCCACACTATACTGCTGTATATGGTTTGTTTTTTCATGTTTCTAATGTTGATCATCTTTTCTTATTCTATGCTTTCCTATAAGCCATTCTATAGCCTTTTCAGTTTAAGCTGGGATAGGTGGGTCGGTGCAGAATGAGGGAGGGAGGAAGTGAAGGGAAGAAAGAGAGGATAGAAGTTACAAAGCAATGCATATCATTTTCCTTGGCTCCATCATGTAGACTAAGTGAATACTCTGGTGCAGTGGTTCTCAAAATGTGGTCCTTGGACCAACATCATCATCGCTTGTGAGTTTGTTAAACATCAAAATCCATGGGCTTCATCCCAACCTATTAAATTAGACTCTGTGGATGGGGCCCAGGAAACTGTTTTATATGCCCTCCAAGTGATGTTTATACACATTAAAGTTTGAGAACCGTGAGAAACCAAAGATAGGTTGATTTTCAAAAATAAATACAGTACTCTCCATTTGCCCCATCATACCTATTGTGTTGGTCAAGATAAATAGTACCAGCTACTGCAATAATCATTCCCCAAAACCTCATTAGCTTAACACAATAAAAGTTTAATTTTTTCTAATGTCACAGTCCAGTGTAAATCAGTTGTGGGGAAGGGGTAAAGAGAGCTGCTTTATTAAGTTATTCAGCAAACCAGGTCCTCTCCATTGTAATATTTTGCCAATTTTTAGGTCCTGGGACTTTCCCCTCTGGATGCCCTGCATCTGAGAAGGCAGGAGAGAGAGGAAAGAGAGAGGAGGTTTTTAGTAGCCAGGTCTGGAAGTAACATCTTTTCTGCCCACAATTCCACTGGTCGGAACCCAGTCACACGGCCCGTCTAGCTGCGGGAGAGGCTGGGAAAGATGGCCTATCCGTGCAGCTAAGAGGAAAAGGGAATGGCTTTGAAGCACATAGCATTGTCTCTGCCATACTCAGAACCCAAGTGAATCCCCAACTCTACTTCTAGTTTATGTTTTGGTGAACACTGGTTTTTAATTTCCTTTTCTAATCAAGTTTTATCTTTTCTTTTTTAACTCTAGCACGATGGGACTGTGTCGCATTCTCTTTGTGGTGGTCTTCTTCCTGCTCCCTGGTAAGAACCTTTTAGCTTTGTAAAGTCCTGGAATCCTTCCACTGTCTCCCGATGAGTCTGACCACTGCAAGCCCAGGCCAGAGACTTGTTGGCTTTTCCTCAGTTTCTGCTGAACGTTACACAACACCACATGCAAAACAGACTTTCCTGGAGAAGAAGGAAGCGTGATAGAAACCAGGTATCTCAGCTGATGGCAGGCAGGCCCAGCCTGGGACGGAGCCCTGCCGTGTGTGCAGCCTCCTCCTCTGCCACCTTAACCAGTGAGCCTAGCTGCACAGAGTAGGCAGTCCGGCCTGTCCTGCGGTGCCCAGGGGCAGGGGAGGGCCGCTGCACTGAGGCCCCCAAGACTTGGCTACTGTGGCTCCACATATGCTCCCTTCTGATCTTCTCTGACCCCGTTTCTGCCATTCTCAGGCTCTTAGGAAACAGCTGACGGGCTTCCAAAGGCAAAGGTCTCCTTCCATATGGGGCACTGGTGTCCATGTGCCCTGCCTTCCCTTCCCCCTCCCACCCGCTTCCCCACGTGGCCACCCCCATAGATCACGGCTGCCACGGTCACCGACAGCTGCAGACCTTCGGCAAGTTGCATAGCCCGTTCGTCACGAAGCTACTGAAGCTGAAGCTTCAGGGCCCCCACCCACAAACCCTTTCCAAATGTCCCTCAGGACCCCTGGCAGTGTGGTCACATGTCGTATGTTTTGGTAAAATTTGAGTAAGATATTTTAACCACAAGTAGTTATAACCACGGTCTCTTTGCTCTGCGATTTTCCCCTCCATCACGTTGGGCAGCGTTGTAGTGACCATGGGTATATTGTATTCGAATTCCACCTTCTTTTTCTTACAAATCTCCGCCTTCAAAATATGAATAGCTCCAAGCCTCACAAAACCCAGATCTTCCTGTTTGCTGCTCCTCCCCAAGCACACTGTTTCATCTGTGAACTGGGGTTGGCTGGGTCCCTGCCATGCGTCCTGTGACTCAGTGCCTTCTATTAATGGTTTCCAGTCTGCCCCTTCCTGCTGCAGCCCTGAGAGGGGAGCCAGGCGGACCGGGGGTGGCGGGGTGGGGTGGCGGGGGGGAGCTGAGGCACGCCTGACTAAGCGACCCGCCATGAATCCACCTGCTCCAGAGGGCCACACAACAGGCCCTTGGCCACCGCCCCCAGGCCTGCTGGGGGTGACAAGGAGTCAGGGTACAACGGAGAGGTGCTCCTTCAGATCAGTGCTGGCTGGGATGGACTTTTTGTGATTTTTGTTTTCTGCTTAGCACCTTGAGCTTGTCGACTCCACAAGTGTGGGGTCTGTAGATGCGGCAATGATCACTTTGCTGACTTAGGCAATAACAGCAGCTTCCACCTCCCAGGGCCCACGACCTGCCACCTTAGCTCTTGGGGAGGTGGAAGGGGTGTGTGGGGTGTGTGTGTGTGTGTGTGTGTGTGTGTGTGTGTGTGTGTGTATGTGAACAAGAGCGAGAGAGTATGTGAGTGAGAAAGAAAGGGAGGAAGACAAGACCCTGGAACATTATCCAGCAAGATTCCCTTTCTATCCCACTTCTTATTTATGTGACAAATACATATATATACACAGTCATGAGTCATTTAATGATGGTGATACGTTTGGAGAAATGTATTGTTAGGTAATTTCATCATTGTGCGAACACCGTAGAGTGTACTTAACACAAACCTAGGTGGCATAGCCTGCTACACGCCCAGGCTGTACGGCATAGCCTATTGCCCCCAGACTACCAACCTGTGCAGCATGTTACTGTCCTGGATATTGCAGGCAGTTCTAATACAATGGTAAATATTTGTGTATCTAAACATACCTAAACATAGAAAATGGTACAGTAAAAATACAGTATTCTAATCTTATTGGATCCACCATTGTACATGAGGTCTGTCTTGACTGAAATGTTATTATGCAGTGCATGACTGAAAAAAAAAAGAAATATATATATCTCACTTACTTTGGGCCAGATACTGTTCTAAGCATTTTATAAATATCAACTCATTTAAACATCACAATAACTTTCTGCTTTAGGTCTTTTTATTATTCCCCATTTTAAGATGTGGACTCTAAAGCCCAGAGAGGTTAAATAATTTACCCATAATCAACAGAGCTACTATAATAAATGGCAGGGCTTGGAGTCACACCCAGCAGTGCAGATTGGCATCTGTTCACTGAACCGTGACATTGTGCTGCTTCTGCTAACTCTTGCTAGTGAATCATCGTAAGCGGTTAAGATTTCTTCCTTGGGGACCTGAACAGCTTTGGTGGGGGATACAGCTTCTGCCTCATCCCTGACAAAGGCTCCCCAGCAGCACATCATCTGTCTCGCCTGCAGCTGACACCTCCGCTGACCCTAAGGCTTGGTCCCCAGCCCTTTTCATCACAGTGGCCAGCTCAGCTCTTATGACCTGGGGAAGAAGGAAGAAAAATGCCCTGGAAACAAATTTTCAGAAAATACTAAACTGGAACACCATTTCCCCCAAAACTTTCTGACTCTGCACACTGAAAGTGAGAAAGTAAAGGCTAGAAATCCTATCAAAACTGAGTCCAGGTGTCATTTTTACCCTTGCCTTGCCTTTGAAACTGCTTGGAAACTAAAGAGTTATTGATATTGAAAGCTTAAAAATAACTCCCCCAAATGGTAACTGTTTAAGTTTTATGGCGATGAGAGAGTAAATGACTGTACTTTTGGCAGGATGAATTTAAAGTGGGATAGAAAACCTGTGACACCAGATTAGAAAATAACATCGCCAATACTTCGTACACTATTAAAAACAACAACAAAACAGATGTCATTCTTTTAAAAAAAATGAAAAGAATTTATTTGCATTTTATCTTTCTTTCTTCTCAGGGGCACCTCTGCTTACTGGGACCTAGTTGTAGGGCAGGCATCCAAAGGGAGAAAGGATATACAATTGACCCAGATAATTCACAGCAAAAATGCAAGGCTGAATAATTCATTTGATGGTGTAGATACAACAGTACACTGAAACAATTCTGTTTCTTCTTTTCCTCCCTTATCTTCTGTGTCCTCCCTTTGTCATGGAAATTGGACATAGTAGTAGTTGCTACCCCTGCTCTGGAGGCTAACATTGGAGAGTTTAAGACTGAAATGGGCAGGAGGGGCAGCCCTGGCCTTGCAGAATTAGGTTACAATTTGTGCTTTGTGTTTATAAAGCTAAAGAAATTTCTAAGTGCCGCTTGCAGAAGCACCTCTAAGTGTCAAGCTCTGTTTGCTGCTATTCTGGCCCCTCCATAACACTTTTAGGCTAGAGCCAGAGTGGTTTTTGGAAAATTAGTAGTAGTGGTTTTTGGAAAATCATCCCACATCAGGAGGAAGTATCTTTCCAGTATGACTTTTGGTAGTTGGTCTCTGTTTTGTCTAAGGGTTTTCCAGATCCTGGGGCTTCTCATTTCTCTTGAAGCACGCTTCTGATTCAATTAATGTACCTGGAGTGGTGGTTGGAATCTTTCTTCACTTTAAGATGTATGCAAAATTGACTCAAACCCACATTCCACATCCCGTGGCAAGGTCCACTGTTTTTCCCCAGATTTTTGTAGGTTCCTACATGGATGGTGCATGAGGATAAAGTTTATGTGGTTACTTCTGACACTTATTTCCTATTGTTGTTAATAGCTAACTAAAATTACCACCTGGAGGTGAATAAGCAGTTCAGACCTATCATTCCCAAAGAATTGTCATGGAGCCTAATATTAAATAATTTCACTGGAGTCACTCCTTTGGTTAAGGTACTATTTCAGGGTCTTTTTAAATACATGTATGTTACCCGGTAGGGATTATCTTGCCCCCTAATTAGTTGATTATTTTAGTAATGCTTTTAGCAGGTTCTAAAAAAAATGGACAATCACACAAGTTAATTCAGTGGAAGACAGTCACCAAAGAGGATGCATATGGGGTTGTTTGGGAACAAGAGTGAAACTGATAGGGAAGAGAGAGGCCCCAATGGTAAGCAGCCTCCTTTAGGCAGGAACAAGAGTTTGAGAGACAGTGGCTTATTTTTCTTTTGTGGGAGAGGGAGTCTTAATACCATTTCCATAATGTATAACCTGGGATTTTTGGCCCCCTCAGTACTGTTGACATTTATGGAACCAAAAACACTTATAGCCCTTCCTTTATAGCCAAGATTTTACTTCTAGAGCTAAGCTATTTCACAGAGGTGACCCCTTTTACAATACCATGCCACAGGACCAAGTTCTAAGATGTCAAAATTAGAACACTGTTAACACCCTCGGAGAGTACTTACCCATTCTTGGTTTCATTTTCACCCTTTCAATCATTCTTTCTCCCTAGATAGATAAATATCTCTATTTAAGTGCATATATGGAAGTGAAACTCAATGGAAATCAAACAGGCAGGAAGGGAGAGGAGAGGATGGATAAATTCACACCTAACGGGTACAGTACACACTGTCTGGGTGATGGGCACACTTGTAATGTTGATTCAAACTGTACAAAAGCAAATTATGTCACCAAAATGTTTGTACCCCTGTAATATTCTGAAATTTTTAAAAAATGAAAAAATTTCAACTATTTAAATGTCACTTTTATTGTCTTTACTTCAAAGAAACAGACAAGAATGTAAAAAGAGTCATATATAATTGTGATCAAAATATATATGCAAATCTCTGACTATGTTTTATTCAACATTGTTTCATACACACTTTCTCAGGTTTCTAAATGCTTTCCATTTTTATAATTTTTGAAATTGTAATAGTCCTTTGAGTCAAAATATTATAATTTGCTTTATTTTTTGTGTGTTTTATTCATTTGGATATTATTGTCCCATTGTCTTCTTTGGTTTATGGTTGCTAAGGAGCTTTCAGTCTAATTGTCATTGTTTCATAAGTATTCTTTCTTCATTATTTAAAGAATAATCTATTTGATTCTTCTTTATAGGTTTGAAAAAATGTATACTTTATGTTTTGGTAAATTCACTACAGTATTTCTAGGTGTAGATTTATTTTCATTTATTTTGCTTGGTACTTTGAATGCACTTTTGATCTGAGGATTCATGTCTTTCTTCAATTTTGAAGATTCACAACCTCTGTTTTTTCAGATATTGCTTATCTACCATTCTTTCCATTGTCTTCTTCTAGAAACTACCAGAGCTTCTGAGACTAATTCTTTATGAATCTTGTCAATGGAAAAAAAGACCAAACTCTGTAAAGTAATTTTAAAGAGATTTACTCTGAGCCAAATTTGAGGACCATGACCCAGAGCCACACCCAAGAGGTCTTGAGCAGTGGACTCCATGTGGCTGGGTTACAGTTTGGTTTTATACATTTCAGAGAGACAAGGGTTACGGGTAAAGTCATAAATCAATACATGGGAGGCATACATTGGTTTGGCCCAAAAAGGCGGGACATCTCAAAGCGGGGGCTTACAAATCATAGGTGGATTTAGGGATTCATTAGTTGACCATTGGCTGAAAGAGTTAGGTTTTGTCTAAAAGACCAGGAATCAGCTGAAAGGAATGTTTGAGGGTCTTTTATCTATCACATGATGCTATACCAGAATCAGGTTGGGAAGGAAACAATGTCATGAAAAATCTGTTTACTGAGATTTTATCATTTGTAGGCAAGACTCAGCTGGCCTCCTTAGGAAGGAATTTTGAGCAAAAGAAAAAGATCAGAGTTTAGTCCTCAATACCCTTAGGCTTGTTAATGGGTTACAAAAGATGTCCCCAAGAAGGGAGGGGGGCATGATAAGGCATGTCCGACCTTCCTCCTGAAAGACAATTTAGTTTTAGGATATTCCTTTGGCCACGAGGGGGTCCATTTAGTCAGCTGGTGGGGGTGAGCCTTAAAATTTTATTTTAGTTCTCAGTCTTAATCTGTTTTTCTATTTTTATCTTTTTTTCTCTCTGTGCTAACCCCTGGGTGAATTTCTCAGTACTGTCTTCTAATTCATAATTTTCTCTTTAACTATATTTAATCCAGATTTTATTCTACCTGTTTAGTTTTTTTGTTTTGTTTTTTTCTTTTTTTAATTATTTTTACTTCAGAATTTTATGGGGGTACATACATTTTGATTACATAATTTACTTTTGTACAATTTGAGTCAAAGTTATAAGTATGTGCTTCAGTCAGTTAGTGTACATTGTACCCATTAGGTATGATTACCCAACCCTCATCCCTCCTCTCACCTACTTGACTTTCCTTGAATTTTACTTCCAGACATACACATAAGTGTTCACTGATTAGTTCCAATTTAGTACTGACTACATGTGGTGTTTGTTTTTCCATTCTTGCGATACTTCACTAAGAAGTTTTTTTCTTAATCTATATTGTTAATTTCAAAAACTGCTAACATATTCCCAATCATATTATTGTTGAATTTTCCGTATTTTTATTTTATAATTTTTTATACTTTTAATAAATTATTCCTTCAAATATCTTTTTGAGAATCCTAAATATACTTATTTTAAAATCTTTTGGGGGTAAATGTATCCATAAATTATTGATTTTATGTCCATAGACATTGTTACCTATCATTAATAATAATAATGTGAAAAATAAATAAAAAACTAAAAATAGGTATCTTGAATGTTTACTATAGGCCAGTATTAACTCAAATACTAACTCAAATATTAACTCATTTAATCATCACAACAACCTTAAGAAGTAAGTATTATTGTTCCTGTTTTTCATAAGAAGAAACTGAGACATGAGGAAGTTAAGTAATTTGCCCACAGTAACATATGTAGTTAGTAATTGAGCTGAGATTGAATTCATGCTGTCCAGAATCCATACTCTTAACTACCATAGTATACTGCCCTATGGGATTCCTTTGTATGGACATATCATTATTCATTAAACCATTTAACTTATTTTTAGTGTGTTGTTCTTATGAACAATGAATATCAGTGTACATCCAATTTTGTGCACGTGTATCTTTTTGCAGAAGGAATTCCTAGAAATTGAATTGCTAAGTCAAAGATTAAGCCCATAATTAATTTTCTTACATATTACTGATTATCCTCCAAAAAGGTTGCACCAATTTAGAATTTTACCAACAGTACAGAAGAGGACCCATTTCCCCGTGCTCTCACAGACACTGGGTATCACTAGTATTTTTTAATATCTGCCAATTAGATAGGCAAAAAGAGTAGCATCTCACTGAGGTTTAAATTACATTTCTCTGATTATTATTGAGATCGTTTCATTCATTTCTTCAGTAAGTATTTGCTGGGTGCTTAATATTTGTAACGGACAGCTGCAGGACCTGGAGATTTCACAGTGAGGAAAAGTGACAAAGCCCCTGCTGTCATGGAGCTTATTCAAACAGGAGATGTCAGGTGCTCAGCTGAGCTGGGAGAGAGAACTCTGAGCTATCAGGTATCCGAGGAGTCGATTATAGCAGCAAGACAAAAATGAAAGAGTTCAGCTTTTCATCTCTTACTAGGACAGTATAACCAAGAGGCTAAAATGGGAGGAAGGGCGGACTCCCCCTCTTCCATTTTCCCCCATGGAATGGTAACACCAGTGAGGCGGATCAATGCAGACATGGGGGGAGTTCAAGACAAAAGGCTCTGGCAGTTTTATGAATCCAGGGGTGGAGGAATCCAAGGGTAGGGAGAACCAGGGGAGGAAGGCGGGGCAGGTGGGGTGGGACTGGAAAAGTACTAGGTACTGAGTCAGAGTGGGGAAAAGTATCTTCGGGCTTAACCCTCCTCCCCCTGATAAGGAGGTTCAGCAGAGGTTCCAGAGGCCTCAGATAAAGAAACTTAGGGATGAAGGTATCTGGGCTGGGATTGCAAATATGTCAGAAAGCATGACTGGCCAGGGAGCAGAAACCTTGACTATAGCTCCCTTCAGAGACTGTCACTGATGCACCAAGCCTGGTGCACAGAGGGCAGCTGCCACCATGAGAGTTGTCAGGTCAAGCCTCTGTAACTACCTATGGTCAGGTCTGAAAAATCACACATAGGTGTTTAACCAGGAGCCAGACTCCTCAGGAGAGACAGGCAATAACCAGACATACCACATCACATCATGTCACAATAAGTACCACAATAAAAAATAACAGCATAAGGGACAGAGAGTGACGAGGATGCTGTCTTCAATAGGACAGTCAGAGAAATCTCCCTGGGAAGTAGCACTTGATGAAAGATCTACATGAAGTGAAGAAGTAACCATGAGACTGTCTGAAAGAAGAAATTTCCAGACAGAGGGAACAATAAGAGGATTTGAGAGAGTGTCTCTGGCTTCTGGAAGCATGGCAAGGAAGCCAGTGTGGCTGGGGCAGAGCAAGTAAGGGAAAGAGGTTGACAGGTACCTGGGACCAGATTACATGAGGACTTGCAGGCCATGGAAAGAATTTTTGATGCAATTTTCAGTGTGGTGGGAAGTCATTGGTGGCTTTAGAACAGAGAATTAGGTGATCAAAGATATTTGTAAAGGATCATTTTGGCTTGAGAAACTAGATTTGGGGACAGGATCGAAGCAGGCAGATCGATTAGGAGGCGATTACAATTATCCAGTCAAGAGATAATGGGGGCTTGGCTTAAGGTAGGCCCTGCAGATGCGGTGACAATTGTTCTGATTTACAATCAATGGGGAGAGGTAGGGCAATTGATGGAGGGCTGGTAGTACTGAATGAAATGAAATGACAGGAGGTGAGATGCTTGAATTGAGACTTTTGAGGGGTTGCAGTGGTAAAAATATGGTCCGGGGTCTGGTTCAGGCAGGAGATGGCTGAGGTGGAGTAGATGACCAGATATTGGGGAGGTGGAAGACAAGAAAGTAAGAGGCCAGGGTGCTGTGCACGTGAGGCTGGGTAATGACAGCAGCGGTGGAGAAGACGACAGCAGCAGCCAGGTGCCCGGATCTCCAGTGAATAAGGGGGCACCTGGGAGGAAGACGGATAACACCAGCAATGAGGGAAAGTGGGTGCTATAGTCCGATGGCTTGTGCTTCAAAGGAGCTGCGTTTTTAAACATGTAATTGTGTTCTACATGTTATATTATACTCGCTATATTTCAGTAGATCATATTTCATGTAACATAGCATACGTTGTATATTTTCTAAAATACAGATATTATATATCTGTATAAAATGTACATAATTATACATGTATTTATCTATATAATAGGATTCATGTGAGCATGAAGTCAATGCAAAGCTAATCTTAACAGAAATATCATCCAAGCGAGGAAAACTAGAGAACCATCTGCCCTACAACAGAAAATCTCTCTTTAGTACCTAAAAGATAATGTCCTGAAGGTCTCTGGATAAATACAAAAGTCTTTTGCTCTCATTGCCCCTTTCTCTTTGTGCCATAACTGCCTCTGCCCCCACCCTTCTCTTGACATATTAAAGTTCAACCCTGGCTGTAGTAGTTCCAGATCTCCTCAGACACACTTGTACAGAACCTCTCTTGGGTATTTTCTACAGATGATTGAGATGATCACAGACAGCAACAGGTGAGGGAATCATTTATTGAGATAGCGGAGGGGAGGGTGGAAGGGGAAGAAGAGAGTATCTGTTGCTGTCTAGATGGAGGCATCCAGCAGGTATCTAGAACTCTAGTGAAAGTTATGGGCTGGCAATACGCATCTGTGCGTTATTAGCTTATACCTGGCAGTCGAATTCGTAGGTTTAGAGGAGAAAAAACAGGAACAGTATGGAGAGTAAGAAAACCAAGAACAGGCACTCAAGGTCAGCAGCATTTAAGGAGTGATCAGAGAAAACTAGCCAGGAAAGCAGAGACTGGGGAAGAACAGAGCATTGCAAAAGGAGAGATACCAGCAGTGTTACTTTCCACAGAGTGGTCACATGAGGTCTGAAAAGAGCAGGGGCTTGGCAGTGTTGAAGTCATGACGACCTTTGTCAGGGTGGTTTCAGAGAAGAGGCGTGGGTGGGAGGCTGGGAATGAAGGCAACAGTTGCTGCTTACTCTTTCTGGGTGTTTGACTCCAAGGGAAAGAGAAACTAAAAGTAGTAGCAGAGGTCATGTGTTTGAAGTAACCGCTATGAAGGGTCAGGGCAGCCAGCCAGGCAAGTAGCTCCAAGACCTATCTAAGTGAGATTGGACACTACAGATTTGTAATGTCACCAGTCTGCACAAATGGATAATTTACTCCAGGAGTGCTCAAACATTCAGTTGTAAGGACAGATACGTAGATCGAAAGTAGAGTATCCTCAGGATGAATTCTACAGAGACAAAGAGGCATGTTTATTGAAGTCGTGGCAATGAATAATTAAGACAGCATACTATTGCTGTGTTGTCCAATATTATAGCCACTAGACATAGATGACTAAATTTCAACTAATTAAAATTAAGTAAGATTTAAAATTCAGTTTCTCAGTCATACTAGATACATATCAAGTGCTCAGTGGCTGGTGTCTACCATATTGTTCGACACAATAAAAGAACATTTCCATCAAGAACATTTCCACAAAGAGGTATCTTGGAAAACACTGTCTAGACGAGATAAAGCTGAGGTCTCGATGAAGCTGAACAACAGATGTAGAGGTAGTAAGCAAAAGCAAAACCTGAAGAAATAGGAGGTGGTGGACAGAGATGAGCATATTGAGATTAAAATTCTGGGGATTGAGCTGTTCCAGGTAATAAGGTTCGGAGTTATGTTATGGGAGGGATGCTGCTGAAATAATGTGTGGATGATGATCTTTGGGGTTGACAAGGTCAAAGAACTTTGAGCCAACGTTATTGGTGGACTCATCCATGAAGAAGTCACCCAATTGATGGCAAGAATTGGTTAGAAAGAAAGACCTGCATCTAATGCCAGAATCCTCAGTGAGCAAAGGGGTAGTGATCAATGATGAGTAGCTAACAGCAATGGGAGAGGCAGGCACCTTAAAAGGGGAGGGTGTTGCTGAAGGTCCCTGGAAAGTGTGATAAAACAAGGAGCAGCTGGGGCAAGTGGCTTCCTTTGAGTAAGGCCAGATATCAGTGAAAGCACAACCTTGCAGAAACCTTCGACAGGAAGATTGAGGATATAGAAGAGTGTACTTGTAGTAAACAGTGGAATGAGGCTTCCAGAGGGCGTAGTAAAGCTTGAAGGAAGTTTAATAAAAGAAGGAAGGTTTGTGAGTATGGATAAGTAACATGAGGATGAGATGGTTCTTGAATATGTTAAGACATGCATTTGGGGTAGTGGCCAGGGAAAACTGAAGTCCCAGTGGGAACAGAGACCTCACAAGGTTAGCAGACTAAAGTTTTGTGTAGTATTCAAACAGTACAGTACATTGCTGAGGAGGTCCTTGAGTATTCTTTGAGACAAACTCTCTCAGCTGATTAGGGAAATGTCTAGCTGGATTTGTGAGTGCCATCATCATAGCGATCAGTTATAACTAGACCTCAACCATTCCTCTTATCCCAGTGTTGCAGAAGGGAGAAATTCTCAATGCTCACCCATCCATGGAGTCCCAGAAAATCCAGTTGCTAGGTGGCCTGAGTTCTGGGGTCATAATAGGGGAGGCTGGAAGCTACTGGGGGAAAACAGACCTTGAGCAAAATCTTTTCCGTATGGTCACAGAGGGGATTAGCAGGATGCGCCATTGCCTAGCTCTGAGTGAGATCATGGAAGCCAGTGGCTGGTGAAGAGCTACAGAGGGTAAGTTGTGAAATACTTTCAGTTCCACTCAGAAGGAGTTTCAGTGTGATTTCCACCCCATGGGGAGTAGAAAGGGTGTTGGGAGGAACCAGTGGAAACGAATTTGTCCTGTCATTTGCTATGCACTCAGGAGACAGAAGCAGAGATTCTCTACAGCAGTTGCTCACACTGGAGCTCTTGTTGAAATGCAGATTCTGACTCAGTAGGTCTTGGGTGGGGCCAGAGAATCTGCATTTCAGACCAGCTCACAAGGGATGCCAATGCCATTGGTCCACAGGTCACAGTTGCAGTTGGTAGGTAAAGAAGGGGGCAGTTTGATGAGTGGAAGAGAAAGCCCTTGTAATCTTTGGATGAATGAGCCTGGCTCACAGAAGTTGGTCTGTGAGTAGAGAGAGTGAGTGGGAAGGAGAGAAGGTACTGTGAGGCTCTGCAGAGAAAAAAAAAATGTAAATCAAGAAGCCTGAAGGCATGAAGGCAAAGGGCAAAGTCATTTCTAGGTCCAGAAGGCACAACTGACAGCTGAGTAATAACTTAACATCGACCGTTAATTGGCAGAATTTTCAACTATGTGTTTGGTTTCTCCATTAGGTCATCTGCCATGTATCGTAAGGCAAATTAGAACCAAACCAAAACGTATTTTCCCAGAGACAGCACTAGAAGCTTTTACAGTAGGTGGCACTCTTGCATTACATTAAGAGCTTAGCAAAGGAGACGTAGACGCCTCAGGTTTGCCTTGTAAGGTAATTACAGAATATAGTAAGTCTTCCTTAGGTACTCCCCTTCACCATCTGAGTGCCCACATAGATTTTTCCTTCTCCCTCCAACGTAGGCATGCATCCTGTACATATGGTGTGTTTTATCCTTAAGTGCTTCACAGAGTTCTAGCGAGTGTAATGCAAGAAGTAGTGACTCAAATTTATGCCAACCTTCACCGATGCCCAGAGTCTGCTTCCCTTAGAGTTCAAGACCACCACCAACCCCTTGATTATGTGTTCTCGTTGGGCCATTCTGTACGCAGTTTAGTTTTGCCAAGTGCATGCCACTGTTATCTGTCCTTCTGTTCCCTCTTTGAAGGGAAACCCATTAATCAGATCAATTTAATTTCTCCCCCATCGAAATCACTTTGAATGAAATTCCTCTCATCTCTCTCACCAACCCATCCCCGCCCTTAGTGTTAACATCCCTTCGCAGAAATCCTGAATGATGAAATGTTATTTAGAACTGACTCTACCTTCCTCCCTAAGGTGGCAGCTAACTTCACATTAACTAAAACAGCATTCCCAATGCCCATCCCCTGTACTTCTCACCCACCCCGGCTTACTTTCTTTGCCAAGCCTCGAGTAACTGTAGACATTTTCTGGGTTCAATCACATTTAAGGAGTTGGGAGGCCCAAATCCCTCCCCTAAACTCCACTATGCTCTCAGGAACCAGAGCCTTTCTCTGAACTCTTCGAGCGTGTTCCCTGTGGGTTGTGAAAATTTCCAGGGGCAGTATATACTGGGAGCAGTAAGCTTGCGGTGCCTGGGGTTTTCCCGATACTCCCAAAGCACATCGCCACCTTCCCACCTATGATTCACTTCCAGCATTTCATTCATGTGCCTTAAATGATCTCTGACCACCCACAATCCCAAAAGAACCATCAGGTTTGCCCAGTTCTCTTTCTGTCCCTGAAAGAGCTTAGAGAGGTCACTGAGAATAGAGGCCTTGGTTCACTATTTGAGTCATTTCCAAACCAGCTGACATCCTTAGAGGTGCTGGCCATGGGAGCAGCAGCCATGGGGGATGTTTGAATTTCAAAGATATTACTCAATGTGATCCCCAATTAATGAGGCATAATGAAGGGGAGCTATCAAATATATTACCGTTATCAGCAATCTCTTCACCACAGCAGGTGGTGAATGAGTTGTCTAACTCTGCTAGTTTTCCCAGTTCTAGGATTTAAATTTATAGAACCCTAGTACTAGAAAGACCCTTAGAACATTTAATCGACGCCTTCATTTAACAGATGAGGAAACTGAGGCTCATAAAGGTTGCAGTTTGCACAAGGTCATATATTTAGTTAACAGTGAAGCAAGCACAGAAGTCCTGATCTCCAGGTGCCTAGCATATATGCGCAGTTCCAGAGCTTGTTATCTAGTCCTTCAGTATCATTACTGATAAGATAGCATCTAGGTATTATGTTAAGAGAAATGAAGTTATTTTTTTCTCCCCTCTTGTTTCTTCTGCCCTAATCCCTACTTTTCCTTTTTTAGATACTGCTCCTCTGAAGATCAAGGCTTATTTCAATGAGACTGCAGACCTGCCATGCCCATTTACAAACTCTCAAAACCTAAGCATGAGTGAGCTGGTGGTGTTTTGGCAGAACCAGGAAATGTCGGTTCTGTATGAGCTATACTTAGGCAAAGAGAAACCTGACAATGTTAATCGCAAATATATGGGCCGTACAAGTTTTGATTGGGAAAATTGGACCCTGCGACTTCACAACATTCAGATCAAGGATCAGGGCTCATATCAGTGCTTCATCCATCACAAAAAGCCCAAAGGAATGATTCTCATCTACCAGATGAATTCTGACTTGTCGGTGCTTGGTATGTGATCAGTGGTGTGTTCTGATTCTTGACCTTCTCAGATGAGACTGCAAATGAATAGGGAAACATTTGAGTGGGGGGAGAGGAGGTTTGAGGGACCCAGGGCAGAAAGAGGCCTATAGAGAGAAGCAGAGAACAGCCATTTCTGGGGAAGTCCATTTGAAGGGAGTTTGGGGTCTGGGAGAAGAGAACTGAAAGTCCTTTGTGCTTTTTATAGTCTGCTTCTGAAGGATCAGCAAGAATCTGCTCTGGAGACAAAACAGAGCTAAATGAACAAAGGTAATACACATGGCTAAGGGAAAACCATGGGTAATTTGGCCATTACTAAGTTTATAGAACCATGTGGACCTCAAATCTTTTACACTCATTTTCTCCTTTGGTCCAGGATTTTTCACCTTCTAAATCATTGCCTGGAGCTCTTAGGAAAGGTGACAGCCGACTGTTTTGGGTTTTCCCTTCAGCCTCTTATAGATTGCTTATGAGTTGTCTGCTGCTACAACCATTGACCTGGTAGACAAAAGGGAAATAACCCAACAAACATAATCCCACAAACTGACAAACCACCTCCTCTGCTTTACCAGACTTTAAAAGGTCTAACTGTCACTACAGATTTTTTTAAACAGTAAAATTAATTTTTTATTTTGGTATACAGTTCTATCAGTTTTATAGATTACATATAGATTTATGTAACTACCATTATTAACAAGATACAGAACATTCCAATCACCCTAAAAAATTCCTTCATGCTATTCCTTTATAGTGTCATACTCTCTCTGCATCTATAGCCTTATTTTGTATCCGATAGTTTTGTCTTTTTGAGAATGTCACAGGGAGCCATACAGTATATAACCTTTTAAGACTGGCTTCTTTTATTCAGCATGTCTTTGAGATTCATCCAAGTTGTTGCATGTATCAGAAGTTTGTTTCTTTTTATTGCTGAGTAGCATTTTATTGTTTAGCCATTCAACTCAATGAAAGACATTGGGTTGTTCCCAGTTTGGGGCCATTATGAATAGAGCTGCTGTGAACATTCATGTACAAGTTTTTGTGTGAATTCAAGTTGCCATTTCTCTAGAGTAGATACCAGCATGGTATTACTGGATTCAGGTTAATTTCTGATGAAACTGGAAAATACAGATCCATGTCTGTTCTGAAACCACAGTGTAGAACACAGGCAAAAGTAGAAATGGAATGGAGAGCTGCTCCCTTTGAACCCTATGTGATTCAAACTAGGCTGCAGGGCTTTTGGGACATTTAACCAAGTGCTAAATCAATGTTTCCAAAATGTGGCCAGGTACTATTGGAGAAACATGGTATGTTTTAGGTGGGACACAGATAAACATTTTTAACAGTTTTGTGTTTGTTTTAATGTGTATTATAAAAACTATAACCAAATTATCCAACCTGCGATTTCACAGATATTGCTAATAAAGCTAAATAAATAAGGTATGACAATCCACCTTCTGTAGACCACACATGAAGTATAAGAAGAATGCTCAAATAGTATGTTGATATAGCAAAACTTGGAAAGGTGATATGCAATGACTGACATTTTAGAAACAATATACTAAATTATAAATTAGCATGAGGTACCTGCAAACTTCCTAGTTATTATAGAAGAGCAAGAGATTTAGTTGGCAGAAGGTACGTGAGCCAGGTCTAGGGGCAAGGTGCCAGTAATCCTCAACCACTAGAAAATATGAATGGTAAATAAAGGCAAGAGAAGTAGTGTGTTTATCAAAATTATGTATTTTTCCCTAAAATGACTAGATTTGGCCTTCATCTTATAGTATGTTATGAAGACACCTTGACACTCATGTGAAAAACCAGTATTCTGAATTTCTAAATCCAGAATCCCCACCTACTCACCTACCACCATCCTGTGTGGGTTTCTGAAAGACATGACCCAGGGCATGCTAGCATCATGAATTCGGTTAGTTCCTGATGAGACTTTAGCTCAACCCTTTCTGCTCTCTTAGTCTGGTGAACTGGAACGTATCCAATGGGAACCTAGATGCTAGAATCAGTCCACTTCTCCTTTCTAAGACTCCACTCCCTGGAATAGTGTCTTCATTGTAAATCTTTGGTGACTCAGTTTCAGCCTTCCTGTCACTCAGAGAGCACTCCCTTGATTTGGATAAGCAGGAAGCAAGCATGGCTCAAAACTCTATTCTTTAAACATAAATGTGAGGTCATTATATGGCTCTCACCTTGGAGTGAGGCCCACATTTTAGATACCCTGGGGCTCCCAGATGTGCCCCAGTGAGCCCCAAATCATGTACCTAGTTATTTTCTGTTCTCTTCTAGATATATCTAAACTTAGACTGATTTTTTTTGTATCTCTGTTTTCAGCTAACTTCAGTCAACCTGAAATAATAGAAATTTCTAATATAACAGAAAATTTGTACAGAAATTTGACCTGCTCATCTATACAAGGTTACCCAGAACCTAAGAAGATGAGTTTTTGGCTTAAAACTGAGAATTCAACTACTTTGTATGATGGTGTCATGCAAAAATCTCAAGATAATGTCACGGAACTGTACAACGTTTCCATCAGCTTGTCTGTTTCACTCCCTGCTGTTACAAGCAATATGACCATCATCTGTGTCCTGCAAACTGAGCCAATGAAGACAGAGCTTTTCTCCTCACCTTTCTATATAGGTAAAGCTGCTTCCCAGGACTATTTCTTTCATCACGTATTATACACAAATGCTTAACACAGGTCATCCAATGCCCTCTGCTTGTTAGGAAACCTCCAACTGGGCCATTTTATGATGCTGTTAGGAAGGACCTAGCTAGAGGGCTCCTGCTTCACCCAAGTAGTATAGAGACCAGGAGGCTATGAGCCTATGATGCACTTAAAGAAACATGTTCTTACCCCTGAAACTGACCCAATAGTTTGGGCTACTTTTGGATGGAGAATTCTGAAGTTTTGGTCAGGAAATGCAGGATTCTTCCAGGCTAGAATTCTTCCATTGATTAAAACACACACATACAGGCACGCGCGCACACACACACACACACACACGCACCATGCATGCATACATACAGCACTTGTTACGAGTACAGAGCCGTTCTAGACATTATTGGTTGTAAGGGTGAAAAGTAAAAGGTATAAAACATCCTCTCTGCCTTTGAGGACCTTCCTATAGAATCAGAACACCATGATTTTAAAACTGGATTTTAAAAAGGTTGAATTGAAATCTAAATTATATTCCATGGACATATTTGACTAAATTTGAAACAAAAGCAACTGATAGTTTTATGGGCATTCAGAGGCAGACGAGGTCTTTGAGGGTCAGAGAAGGCTTCCTAAAGGAAGGGGGACCTTATAACACTACAAAAGAAATTGTTGGGATTGCTAAGTGAGAAGAGGGGAGGCCATTCTAGATGACGAGTTTCCCAAATTTCAGTGACTTCCTAAGCAGAAAAATGTTGAGACACTGTCTGGGCTCGGCAGGTAAGAGGACCACAGTGCATAGCAGTATCTGACATAAGTGCAGGAGGTGTGTCAAAGAAAGACTCCGAGGCAGAAGTGGCATGTTCACAATGTGCTGAGGGGACCAGTTCAGTGGAGGAAAAGGTTGAAAATAATCAGTGTCCACTAATAGGAGCCTGACATTTTAAAGTCCTGGCTTTGCTCCAGAGGGCACATATTCAGATGTGAGACTTTCCTTCGGAGAAGCAATAACTGCAAGAGTCCCTTCTGGAATAAAGGTGCTCTGCACCCACCCTTCCCTGTCACTGCTTGTGGCTGACCTTGACCCCCACATCTGCCTTCCACTTGCCTTGGCCCCCTTTCCAGCCCTGACTGCGTGGCTTGCCCATTCCAGTGCCATCCATCCAATTCCTCGCTCCATCTCCTGGTGTCTCATTGTCCAGACATAACTTGGCCTATGGACATACTCTTATGGACAGCTCCTGGGGCCAGTCCCCATGAACCAACTTTAAGACTAATGCCAGCCCCTCTCCTAGAGCTGATTTCCTTCCACTCAGACATCTCAGCCTCTGGGAGTCCAGTGAATGGGGGAACCACCCAGCCTGTCCCAGTCGCTTCTACTGTTGTCTCTCTTGGCCTGATAGAAGCCTCTCCAAGCTATACCTGAAGCTCAGTACGTTCTTATAGCCACTGATATCACCACATATAACTTGCCCCAGTGCCCCCTGCTATGGCTCCTACAGTCTACAAATGAGCATGGGCTTGCTGCCACTCTAGCCTCATCGTGGCTCCCTTTTCTGCTGCTTCTCAACTCCTGTGCTGCTGAAACTCCCCGGGTACCACCAGCTTCAGAATATTTCAGCTCTAGCTGCCTCAGGAAGGGGCTTGCCTCTCTGGGTCCCTATTACATGGCTTGATAAGAGACAGGTTAGATTCTGAGTCAAGGAACCTTTTGGGGTGTCAAAAGCTAGCAGTCTCCATGTTAATAGGTATAACCCCCCTTTACTGGGAATGCCAAACAGGCTCAAGTGGGATAAACTAGGACAGACTCAAAGGGGATCGAATATGCCCTGCAATACCGACAACTCCTTTTCTTTATGTCCCAGGATCAGG
This sequence comes from Avahi laniger, assembly GCA_963575035.1. Lineage (NCBI taxonomy): Eukaryota > Metazoa > Chordata > Mammalia > Primates > Indriidae > Avahi > Avahi laniger. The sequence goes on along the minus strand of CAUYSK010010497.1, from coordinate 67,217 downwards.
GAACTTATCCACAAATTGTAGCTAAGCTAACAGGAGATTACCTGGTTCTGTTTTTCCTATAATTTAGGATTAACTTCCAGAACTGTTCCCAAAAGTGTCTATAAAATGGGAAACTCAGTTCTAAGTTTTCTCCATAAAGTCTGTTTTTCAACTTCCCAGAAACTTAGGAGTTTCCATGCAAACAACTAAGTCCTGACCTCCAGGGAGCTGATTTTGACCTCGCTTCCTCAGGGCATGAAGAAATATCAAAGGTTTTCCAGTAGGGTAGACATGCTGAAAGCCATGGGGAGGAAGCCTGCTGTGACCTCAGTGTAAAAAACAAACAAACAAGCAAAACTGGATGTAGGGGCCAGTGAGGAAGCTGTCCCATTTGTCTAAGTGAGAGGTGTGTGGATGGAACCTGATCTGGAGATGGTAGTGGACAGAGGACTTATCACAAGGGTAACTTCAGGACATGGGGACTGACTGCAGAGGGGCTGGGTAGCAGACACTGCACAGATGGCTGCACATTCAGGGCCTCCGCACAGATGCCTTACCCAGATTCCAGAATCGTGGGCCAGGCTGACCCTCTTCTTCCAGATTATGGTCAGTGTCATTCCCACCTCCAAGAAAGGAAGGCAGCTCAGTCCAGGCATTTGGCCAGAAGCACAAGACTAGTTCTTAGTTAGCTTAGTTAGCTGATAAGGCCCGGAAACTAGGATTTTCTGTGGCTTCATATTGTGGATTTTAGGGTCCTCTTGCCCTAGAGCTCTGGGGAGATGCTGACAGGTAAATAAAGAAAACAGCAGCTAGTATAAACTTTTTGTAAACAACTTTCCTGGCTGATTGAAAATTTGTGGTTATTTCTAGATCCTAAGGACCCCCAGCTTGAGCCCCCAGACTACACCGTCGGGATTGCAATAGCTATACCTCTAACACTGGCAATTGGAATTCTGCCAGTACTCGGTTATATTCGATGGAGGAAGAAGAAGAAGAAGCAACCTGGCGTCTCTAATGAACGTGGTGAGTCAGTCTTTGTCCTCCCTGCAGATTGCCACTTTGGAGCTACTTCCCAGTCAGCTGCCTTCTAGAGCTGGTTGACTGAGCCCAGACTGGCGAAAAGTCAGCAAGCTGTTGGAGGAAAAGGTTTTCCCTCAGGCTTTGGAGGCTCTGTAGACTGGATTCAGTAGCTGATAATGTTTCTCTTGAACTTCAAAGAAGGGAAACATTTCTAACCTGAGGTTCACAAATGTACTTCTGGTCTCCAGGCAAAGCTGATTATTACTTGCTTTCTCTACCTCACTTCATGAGGCTATTGTGACAAATCAATAAAGTAAAATGATGAAAATATTAACACTTCTAAATGTTAGAGATTATGGACTTGGTGCTATTCAAGCAGGGATATTTGCTAGATGACTGCAAGGTTCACCTTCTCATCTCCAGGTTTCCTGTGAAATACATTAGATGAATTGTTCCCAGTTGACTTGTAAAAAATAAGATTAACTTTTACTGATTACCAAGTAATACATATCCATTATCAAATAGACCAAAAATAAAAATCACCTATAATTCTACTAGTAAGAAAAAAATGATTACATAGACAACATTTTTGGTGCATATCTTCCTGAGTTTTATATGTATAAATCTGTTATTTTCCATAATTGGCATATTATAAGGGCTATTTTTCACAATTTTGATAAGATCATATGTACTGTTTCCCAACTTTGTTGTATTAAATGTAGCAAGACAATTTTCAATGTCATAAATATTCTAAAGCATCATTTTAAACGGCTGCAAGATATTCCGTGATGTGGATATACCTTACTTTTATTTCTTTAACCAACCCCATTTGTTGGACACTGGGGTTGTTCTGAACGTTTTGCTATTATAAATAGCCTCCCCACTAACTTCTGTTGTAAAAGTCTTTAATGGGAACAAAGTGGTTCCTGAGTTCATAATAATCCCATGCCTATTTGTGGTTTGGGCAAGGTTCTAAAATAAGATTGGATTGGACTTTATCTCAGTATTTTCCTCCAGTAGTAGTTAATTTGGTTGGTTCTAATAATTAAGGTAACTTCTTACCTACTTGCGGTGGAAAGCACAAGATGAGTAATGGTTCTGGCCAGCATCTTATTTTAAGATTTCAGTGTATTGATTTTAAGATATATCTAGAAAATAAATGATTGACATTAGCAGTCATTGATTGCATCATTGCACCTGTATTTTAAAAACAGGAAGTTGTGGAATAATTATCAAATTTAAATAAATTAATACAAAGCGTATGACAGAGCCATTCAAACTGCCAAAGTATGGCTCATACTGAGAGATTTCTATGACATAAAAGTGTAAAATTCAGAGCACAAGGTCAGATATAAATGGCATATCATGCTTGTCCAGGCTTTGACTTTTCAAGGTGAGAGTTTTGAGTTTCTCTTTCTTTAAATCTCATTGCTATTTAGAATTAGCCAAATAAGAAGAAGGAAGTTTCGGTTTGGGAACAGGCTGTTTCCTAAATTTGCTTTCACATTGGAATGATCAGCTTTCAAATGAAACAAAGAAGAAGGAATGCGGAAAAAGAGTAAGAATGAGGCAATCAGAAAGCTTTAGGAGACTCGATGAGGGAGATAAAGAAGGTGTATGTATACACATGAGAGAAGTTGGGAGCTGAAGAAGCTATGTGTGCGCAGACGAGATGGTCAGATTGTGCTATGAGTGGTAAAGGGCAGAAGACAACAAGACAGAACGGCCCGTCTATGACCCCGAAGAATGTGATAAAGAATCTTGGTAGGAAAAAGTTGTTTGGTCAGTCACCTGTGCCAGTGAGTTTGGTGAAAGAGAGGAAGCTTGATATCACTGGAGGGAGAGAGATTCACCATGTATAACCATGCTGTGTAGATAGGAGATGTTTGTAAATTTGGGTTCTGTCATTTCAGCAATATCTACCCTTACTTTGTGGTTACTTCTGGCATTGGCTATGTGATAGGCAGAATAATGTCCCCACAAGATGTCCACCTCCTATACTCCAGAACCTATAACATGTTCTCTTACCTGCCAAAAGGGACTTTAAATAGATGAGTAAGGTACCAATCATGAGATGGTGAGATCAGCTTGGATTATCCAGGTGGACCTAATCTAATTACATGAGTCAGTGAAACTTTCCCAACTAGGGTAGAGAGATGAGCTGTTATAGAACAAGGAGGAGAGATCTGAAGCTTGAGAGAGGCTCAGTGCACCATTGCTGGCTTTGAAGATGGAGGAAGGGGGCAGTGGGCCAAGGAATGTAGGTGGTCTCTAGAACCTGGAAGTGGCTCTGAGGGGACAGCCAGCCAGCAAGGAAATGAGATCTCAGTTTTACAACCACGAGGAACTTAATTTTGCCAACGGACAGATGTTGAAGCAGTCATAATCCATCCACAGAGACACAAGCTTAGTGATAACTAGTAGGAATTTCTCCCCAAATGGAGCTTCCTCCTAATCCAACATTAATCTTTTTCTCAGAAGAGACAGCCCTCAAACTAACTAACCTGGTGTCAGAAGTCCTGTCCAATGTTTGTTGATTAATTATAGTTTTTCTATGCTTCAACTATACGTATTTAACCTTCTCCTGCTGTTTAAATGAATAAAAGGGAAATTTATGGTTTTTCTAGCTGGTTTCCAATCTCTCTTCTCCTTTTTTGTTTTGCCAAATGGGGTAGATAAGGCATGAGAATTTGTAACTATGAATTACTGTTTTCTCCAAATCAGAAGTCACACTATCAGTTTACCCATTGGGGAGAAAGACAAAAATAGCTCCTCCTGAAATTTTACTTCCTCATTTGGGCCTGTGTGACTGAAATGTGTATGTAATAATGCCCTAGAAACCAACAGTTTTTACAGCTTGCCTCTCTAGAACAAACCTAAAAGAGTCTCAACTCTTTCAGGAATGATTTTTTAAAGGTCAAGTATCTTTTCCAAAATAAATCATTTTTAACCAACATTTAAACAGAAACAACACTTCATAGGGCCAAAAACTGAAAGTTGGTGATATCATCATATTTGCCCTTCAGAATGCTAAATTTGTAATCAAATCCAAAAGTTTAGAAGCTGCTTTTTTATTGTCTGTTTTCATTTTTAAAAAGAGCATTATTTCAAAAAAAATATGATGATTTTGTCATGGGTATGAAAGGATAATTTAATTATTCTGTATTGGACTACAGACATCTGAAATATTATGTTCATCCCTAAGCACCACTATTTTTAAGAGGAAGATTGACAAATATATAACCTAACCATATTTATAAAGTGTCTGGGAGCTCAGTCAAATAAAAAATAGCTCAACTAACTGAGGCTGCTTCACGTGAAAGAAACCCTGGGGTGGGGGACAGGACATAAGTGTTGCCTTCAAATATCTGAAGAGCACTAGGGTGAAAACATTGGATTTGACAGTGTGATTCCAAAGGGCATCTCAATGAACGAAAGTTATGAGAAGGTAAAAGGATATAAGAGAAACTTTTCTAATAATTAAAGCTCTTTTAAAACTGTACAGAAGAAATAAATTTCTGCTGCCTCCCACAAAGGATTAACTGCTATAGGAATTTCCCTCCTTCCATAAACAGACAAAATATATGAAACAACAGTTTTCAGATATTGGACAACAAACAGGCAGTGGATAACTGTCGTCCCTGAGAGAAGGACAAAGATGAGGTGAGCCCTCTGATTACCCCAACTGCCTGCCTGGGGTTGGTGTCCAGGCTTCTCTGAAGGTAGGGGAAGCCCTGACACCAAAAGTAGAAAAAGACATGACAAGAGAAGAAAACTACAAACATTCCTTGTGAATATGGATGCCAAAATCCTTAACAAAATTAGCAACTAAAATCTAGCAATATATTAACAGTATGATACATCATGATCAAGTGGGGTTTATTCCAGGAATGTAGATTAAGTTCACATTCAAAACTCAGGAAATTAATTTCGCCATATAAACAGACGGAAAAGAAAAACCATATGATCATGTCAATGGATACAGGAAAAGCTTTTGACAAAAGTAATACTCATTTATAATTTTAAAAAGAAAGAAAAACTCTTATAAAAAGAGGAATACAAGGGGACTTCCTTAACCTGGCAAAGGACATCTACCAAAATCCTTCTGTTAATACCTTGTTTAATGACGAAAGACTGATTGCTTTCCCCCTAAGATTGGGAATAAGGCAAGGATGTCCCCTCTCCTTACATTTGTTCAACATTTTACTGGAGGTCATAGTCAATGCAACAAGGCTAGAAAACAAAATAAAAGGCTTACAGAGTGGAAAGAAAGAAGTAAAACTTTCTTTTTTCACAGATAACATGATCATGTTTGTAGAAAATCCTAAGGAATCTATTTTTTAAAAAGCTGTTAGAATTAATAAATGAGTGTCCAAAGTCATAGGATACAAGGTCAATACACAAAATCAATTATATTTCTGTATACTAACAAACAATTAGACACTGAAAAAAATTTAATTACATTAATAGCACGCTAACAGTAGCATCAAATAATAGTAAAGATTTGGGAATACATTTAACAAAACAAGTACAAGATCTGTATGCTGAAAACTAAATAACATCACTACTGATAGAAATTAAAGTAGACCAAAATAAATGCCGATATATACCATGTCCATGAATCAGAAGACTAGATATTGTTAAGGTATCAATCCTCCCCAAAGTGATTTATGGATCAAAGCAATTCCAATCAAAATCCTGGCAAGCTCTTCAGTAGAAATTAAAAAGCTGCCTCTAAAAGTTACATGGAAATGAAAAGAACCTACAATTAACAAAATAATTCTGAAAAATAAGAACAAAGATACAAAGATGGATTTAAACTACATAATTTTAAGATTTACTACACAGTTATAATTATTTACTATGCAGTTAGTAATCAACACAGCATGACATTGGTAAAATGACAGACATATCAATCGATGGGACAAAATAGAGAGTCAAAAACTAAACTCACATAGTTAACTGATTTTGACAAAGGTGCCAAGGTAATTCCATGCAGAAAGGATACTCTTTTCAATAAACAGTGTTTGAACAATTGATACGGAAAAATATAACTTAGATACACACAAAATAACTTAAAGTAGATCATAGACCTAAATATAAGAACTAAAATTAAAAGACTTCAGAAGGAAAACATAGGAAAAAATGTTTGTGACCTTAGATTAGTCAAATCTTCTCAGATAAGACACAGAAAGCACAAACCATATCATAAAAAGATAAACTGGATAAAATGGAATTCATCAGTATTGAAAACATTTGCCCTTTGACTTTTTAAAAAAAAAAGAAAAGAGAAGTCAAGCTACAGACTGGGAGAAAACGTTTGTAAAATATATATGATAAAGGACTTGTATAAAGAATATATAATTATATTACTGCTCCATAATAAGATAATCCATTTAACAAAAGTCAGGAAGCAAAAGACTTGAAAAGATACTTCCAAAAGAAGATACACAAATGGCCAATAAGTACAGTCACACAGTCACAACATCATTAGTCATCAGGGAAATGCAAATTAAAACTGTAATGAGATACCACTATGTGCCCACTAGAATGGCTAAAATTAAAAGGACTGATAATATCAACTGTTGGAGAGGATATGAAGCAACTTAAACTCTGATGCACTGCTGTGCAATCAGCAGTCCTAGACATTTACCCAAGGAAAAAAAATTTTAATGCCTATGTAAAGACTCACACACAAATGTGAGTCTTCATAATATCAAACCTGTTATCCTAAATTTTCATCAGCTGGTGAATAGATAAACAAATGGCGGTACATTCATACAATGAAATACTGCAATTCTATAGGAAGGAATGGACTACTGGAAATACGCAACAAGATAGGTGAATTTCAAAAGCATTATGCTAAGTGAAAAGACAGGCACAAGAAGACTACACATTTTATGATTCCATTTATATGAAATTTGAAAAAAGCAAAACTATTGTGACATTAAGCAGATCAATGGTTACCATGGAAAGGAGTGGGGGCATTTGATTGAAAGGGAACATGGGAGAGGGGAGGAAGGGATGGGTAAATTCGCACCTAACGGGAACAACACACACTATCTGGGTGACGGACACACTTAAAACTTTGACTCAAACACTTAAAACTTTGACTCAGACTGTGCAAAAGTAATTCATGTAACCAAAATGTTTGTATTCCCATAATATTTTGAAATAAAAAAAAAATTTAAAAATGTCATGACAAAACCACCATAACCAATGTCAAAATTCAAACAATAAACTGGGAAAAGTATTTGTGGGAAAAAAAAGAAATTTTACTTCCTTTCCTAGTGGAAGTAATTCTTACTGGTAGTTATATACTGCCACTAATCACTATTAAAAAACAAAAAGGAACAGGAGGGAAGGTTTTGAGCTTATGTAAATATTCCGTATCTTGATTGTGATGGCGGTTACATGGCTGTATATGTTTGTTAAACTCACCAAACTATACTGAAAATAATCGACCTTCATTGTTTATTAATTATACATCCATAATGCTGACTGTTTTTAAATATACTCCTACATAAAAGAGAACTGCCAGTGATAGGAAGTGTTCAAGAAGACTCTATGTAGTAAAGACAGAATCACAAAACCATCAAGGGCGTTGTTGAGAGGATTTCTATGGGCACCCAGTTTAACAACCCCTACTGTGAAGCTCTGAGTGGGACAATAGCACCATCACAACAGTCAGCCTACGGGAATTTACAGCCCAAGTTGCATCGGTAGTAAGTCCCCTATCAGTAGCAACTCAGGCTTTGAGAGGTCTAGCTGGCTAGAGATTTCCCACTTGGGCCCATCCATGCAACATCGTGTAGTATTTTTAGCATCATCTGGCTATTTAGACATCAGCATCTTCAAGATTTCTTTTGCTCCTCCTTCTAAACCTTGTTTTCAGAGGATTGGAAACTCTTTTTCAGTCACTAAATGATTGCTAAAACTAAATGTATTACTCCTCCCAGTGGTATTTTTATTTTAGCAAGGATAGGGCCATAAGTGAAAAATCTATTCCAACATTAGAATTTAAGGCACCATGAGCAAGAGAAGGCATTTACTTTTTGGATGCAAGGAACTCCTTCCCAATTCCCCTGAAATTGTATCATTTAAGTAAATCTCTCTTCCATATATAAAGTCACAACGATTTCTCTCTGAGTCCCAGGACTTTGGAGCCTCTTCACACTTTTCCTCCTTTAGTATCTATGGGGAATACCTTTTCAGAGGTTGTTTTTGGTATCTTTCAGAAACCATCAAAATGGAGAGGGGAGAGAGTGAACAGACCAAGAAAAGGTGAGTCCTGACCCTGCAACATTGTTGAAAGAGGTATGATCTCCTCTTTCAAGTTATAGTGTCTCTAACTTGAATAGCCTTGAGCCTAAAGCATACTGAGACCTCAGCAAACATGACCTAATGAGGAGTGAGAGAAAAGTGAGACTAGTTAGGACATAGAGGGAAATAACCTGTCTGTAAATGAATGCCCGAAAAGCATGGCAGGCTCTGTGATGTAAAAATCAATACCAAAGGGTTCTGATGTGGTGAGCATGGACTGCATCTAGCTCATCACGGTAACCCCAGTACCCAGCACAGTGCCTGGACTGGTGGGCGTCCTACCTGGGTGGAATGAATAGTGAGGAGTGATAACATGTTCCCCTCAGCCTCAGCGTCTTAACACCTGCTGTGCCCTGGTTAGAACTTGCTTTTGCCACTTCTCCACCTCGTTCTTCAGCTCTCCCCTCAAGCAGCACTTTCTTTAAAACCCTTCCCAAAACTGGACCATGTCCACCTGTCACAGTGTCACGTGGATCCCTGGGCTTTTTCCTCATAGCAACAGTTTATATTTACATATTCGCTTAATTATCTTGTGAAACTCTGTAAAACAGACTAAACTAAGCTTTATGGAGAAAAGAGATCTTATCAGTTAAGCTCATCTTTGTGCTGCCAGCACCTAGCACAGTGTCTGGAATGTAATAGGTGCTCAATAAACGTTTGTTGAAAGAATGAATTGTGCATGAAGTTTCAGGGTGATCAGTCCTTTCACAACATGATATGGTCAGATCATCCGTACCTCCATTCCTTCTGAGAAATTGGGCTCTCAAGAATATCAAGGCTCTGACCACAAGGTCATGGGTCAAAGTAACCCTCATTCACAAGGTTGCAGAGACCACCAGAGTGCCCAGCACTTATCTGGATAAACCAGCCGCTGTGATTCTAGCAAGAGTAGTTCCAAGCATCCTGGATGGTGAGCCTGGATGCTGAGATCCTGCCTGCCCCAGCATACTCTATTCCAGAAATGGTCTGGAAGAGCCTAGAGAGGGCAGGCAGCAGAGAATCAGCACAGGGCAGGACGGGGCCAGACAAAACTGAAAGGTGGTTGTTGAAGCATGGATGACAGTGTAGACCAGGGAGGGTTCTTTTCTCCTGCCTTCTCCACCTCTCTCTTCAATAGTCTGTTTCTCCTCCTCATCGTTGTTGCAATGGCCTCCTCTATTCTGCTATATCATTGAAATCTAGAAAAAGGAAGTGCTGTACTGTGAAATCTCACTCAATCCTTTTTTCTATTTTTCCAGAGTAAAAATGCATGTACCTGAAAGATCTGATGAAGAATTCCAGTATGTTGTTAACAGTTTGGAGATAACCTCAGGCGACAAAAGTGCTACACATTTTTAATTAAAATGTAAAGTCCATACAAGTAGCCATTTTTTATACCTTTTCCTTTGCAAGTTTTTGGGAAACCTTTTTTATTTCTCAGAAGGTAAGAAAATATTACTGCTAGTAATAGTGGGGGCTCCTGGACTCCCTCCAAGTGAAACAGCCTCCCTGTAACACCAGCTCTGTGCCCTAAGCCAGGAACAGACTTTCATTTCCTCGCTACTTCTGTTCACTTCAGAGCACACTTGTGGGCCAAGCCCAACTGGTAGTTCCTAGCCCGGGCATGATGTTTAGGACAAATGCCTTCTCCTTCAGATCTGACTCCTTCTTAATTCCATAAATTGTGTTTTTATATAGAACTCCCAGTTCCTGGAATACTGGCTTTTATCTGCCCGGAATTCTAAGGTGGTACCTCACTATGTCTTGTGTACCTGTGACTGAACAACTACCTCTTCAGTCTGGGTGGGAGTTATATATTTTATGATCTGATAGTGTTAATATTTTGAAATATAAAGCCTTGTATAATAACGTAATTACTACATGCTAAAGAAAACCCTACTCCTGCTAAGGAACGCTTGTCCCTCTGCCAGGGTCAGGAAGGAAAACAGTGGCCTAGGGTACAGTCAACAATGAGCAGACCAATGTAAATTTTGGGAAGTTAGGAGAGACAGAGATGGAACCAGCTCGGGATCCTGGAGCCACTGCTATCTGGGCTGCTGCTAATATTGAGGGGGAATCTCCTGCCCAAAAATCCCAGGCTGAAAGCACTGAATAAAGGAAACGGCTGGGTCTTGTGAGTACTATTTCTCTCCTGGAAAAACTGACTGGGGTGATGGCTGGGGGAAGCTGTGAAAGAACCAGTAGAGAGATCACAGTACTCAAAAGAGAAGAAAAATGAGAGACCTCGACCCACAGAGAAACACATGAAATGTTGGGCCCGTCCAGTCCTTCGACGAGTCTTGGAACAAGCAACAGATGGACAGTCTGTCCAAATGGACTTAAGACAGACAGCAATTTCCTTGGTGGTCGGGGAGGGGTTATTGTCATGTCATCTGGCTGGAAGCTGAGCTGGGGCGGGACAACATCATCTGGATACTGGGATGGATGAAAGGAGGCTTAGGACTCTTTGCTCCTGGCTGACACAGGAAGAGCTGGAGTGGAACTAGGAAACCCAGGACGCAGATCACCCAGATTCCTGCTTAGCCTGCAGCTGTCCTAAGGGACAGGGCTAGCAAACCTGTGTTTAAGGACCATTTATGCTCAAGGCAACCCACAGGAAAACTGGGTACAGGAGAGAGATATGAGTTAGAAAACCTGGCTGTAAGGTAGGATCAGCAAGGGATGGAACAGCCTCAGTCCAAACCTAGAGAGCTTTGGGAGGCCCAAGCCACAAAAACAGTTCTTTTTATTTTCCACAAAGGACCTGGAGGGCTGTAGACTGCTATGCTAGTCATGCTCATCCCTGTAATTGTCCCATGTGTGCCTGCCCCTGCCTTCATTAGACCTTAGCACCTGCTGGTTTCTAATATGTTTTATACAGAGCAGTTCTCAATAAATGTTTATTCAGTGTATTTAAATGTCTATATTTTCTGCTTCCACTTCAACAATATTACTCAACCCTCGTCATCTGACACTCCCCACTCTGTCCTCTAACTATACTTCCTTTCTCTTGACATCTTTATGGCTAGAAGCCTCTGACTCATCCCAAATCTTCTCCCTGCTTTCCCCAACCATTGTAGAAGACAGGCGGCTTCTACGTGTTTATCTCAGTGATGAGACATAAAAATATCAAGAATGGTTGTATCTGAGACAACTAGGAAATTCAGAATAAAGAAGGTATACTTACTTTTGAGTTTGTAACGTCTTGTACTGTGTGGTTTTTAAATTATGTGCTTAGGTGGACATTAAACAAAAGCTTGATGGTAAAATATTCCTTGAAAATATCAATTATACAATAAGTGGATACACACATACATACATATATATGTGAGAAGAGCCAGAAAAATTCTAGGGAACAGAAAACTATCCAGACCCTGTGAAGGCAGGGATGGATGCATCTAACTTCTCTACCAGCAGATCCCAGTACCTAAGATAGTGGCTGTCCTGTTGTCCGTCTTTTTGTCTTTTTTCCCATTTCTTAAAGATTTCCAACTTTTCTTCTTTTTTTTTTTAATTTCTGCTATTATGTTTTATTTCCAGAGCTCTCTCCTATCCTCTCAAAACATATTCGTTTAAAGACTGAATAAAATATTAACATGCCCTCTGGTGAAAACATCCCTCTCATGTATATTAAATCTCTGACCTGCTGTGTTCCAAGTCTGGGGGGAAAAAAGGCAAAGCAAAAAAGTTGAAAGAAGTCGTTAGGTATAATAACAGTCCTGGCTAACATTACTGCGCGTTTACCATGTGCCAGGCACTCCTCTAGACCTTGAAACTCATTATCCTATTTAATGCTCACAATGACCCTGTGATGTAGGGAATGGGATATGATGCCCATTTCGCTGATGAGGAAACCTAAGCACAGAGATCTGTCAAATAATTTACCCAATACTGTTAACTGTGTAAGTGCCAGAGCTGGAGAGAATTTTGCAAAGCATCATGCCCTCCACCCTTATAATACCCAGCCTTTCTGCCTGTGAAAAAGACAGTCTTTCGGTTGGTTGTGGGTTGAGTGCTTACCCCATATCGTGTGCTACATTCCCTCAGCCCCCCAAGGTGATGATTCCAGCAGACCCATCACTGAGCTTTCCATCAGCCACTCCATCATCTTATAAGGCCAGACGCTGTGGATTATAAGACACATGATAAGACCAGTGAAAATGAGACTTGAATCAGAGGGAAAGTGGACTGTATATGCTACCTCCAACTCCTTCCTCTCCACCCCTGCAACTTACTATTCTTTTGCAATCCACCCCACTCCCTCTGCCATTCCAAAGCTAGTTTCATTCACTCAGTGTCCTCACATTTGTTAACTCAGGCTTGAAGGCAAAGAGCCATCTCTGACGACTGCGCCCGCCTGACCTTTCCCTCAGCACCCACCACCAGCCCTGCCCTCCTGCCATGTTGGGTCATCGCTTGTCACCAAGCCAGGCAGGCATTCCTCCCATCTTAGTGTCCACTCCTTCTGTTCTCATTCAGGCCCTTACTTACTCATTTCTAGAACATGACAGTCACCACCCAACTGATCCCAGCCTCCTGTTTCTCTTACCCTGCATTCTATCCAAAACACCAGGAGGAGCAAGGAGGTAGTAGTGAAAAGAAGATCTCCCTCACATTCCTTTTGCCTCACCACGCAACTCTGATCTCCAGTTTCCCACGTATCCTTCCACAGACGTGTTATGCCTATCTGCAAACACACACACACACACACACACACACACACACACTCCCCTTACTCAGGCAGATTTGGTTTTATTCTACTCCGCAGTCTAAGGAAACCAGCAGACTCTTGCTAGGATGATTAAGAGAAGCATCAGCCTTCAGTGTAACCCTTCGTATTAAATATGCATGCCTTTATTGCATACATCTTCAGTCTCACCCATATGCTAGCATCACTGGGGATCTTATAATGAAAGTGAGGTTCCATTGGCTTTAACCATGTCTACCTGTTCACTCCAGAAGAAAATAAGCTTACAGATGTGGAGTGCTGCACCGTCCACAGACACAAATTTTCAAACCTGCTCCAATTGAGCAAGTTACACCCTAGGTCCAGTGAACATGTCACCCTGAACGGGATCTACTATTTGCTGTGCTCCATATATTTGTCTATCTTGAGTTACTCTCTCACTTGGGTGGTACATATCTTCCAGTAGCTTCCTCCAGTAGTTTTCAGAGAAAGGAAATATGGGGAATAAATTTATTGATATTTTGTGTATCTGAAAATGTCTTTATTATACTTAATTAATAATTTGGCTTGATATAGAAGTTTGGGTTGGAAATATAATATCTCCATTGTCTATAGAGCTTCCAGTGTTGCTATTGAGAAATCTACATATATTCTGGCTCCTTATCTTTTTATGTGAAAGTTTTTAGGATCTTCTCCTCTGTGTTCTGAAATCTTTTCATGAAATGCCTGTTTGTCCACTGTGATTAACACTCAGGTGGTCTTTTCTATCTGGAAATTCATGTCCTTCCCTCAAGGGAAATTTTCTTCAATTATTTCATTGATTATTTTCTCCCTTCTATTTCTCTAGTCTCTCATTTTAGGATGTTGGATTCTGAATGTTGGATCTCCTACACTGATCCTCCTATTTTCTTATCTTTCTCTCCTGTTGTCCACTTTTTTTTTTGTCCCATCTCTTAAAGATTTCCTCAGTTTTATCTTCCAATCTCTCTATTCTATTTTTTATTTCTGCTGTCATGTTTTATTTCCAGAGCTTTTGTTGTTGTTGTTCTCTGAATGTTCTTTTTGCAAGCAGTCTATTTTTAATGGCTACAATGTGATCTCTTAACTCCCTAAGAATGTTAATGAGAAGTTGTTTATTTGTTTGTTTTCAAGTTTTATCTTCTAAGTTCTTTTTTTCCTGCTTGCTTTGGTCTATATCATCTGTGTTGCAGGATTACTCAGATATCAGATGATCATTGATTGTCTGTTCATGATTAAGAGTGAGGAACTAAATATTTGTTTGGAGGATCTGAGTTTATGGATAGGCTTGTCAACTTTAGCTTTACTGTACTGGCATCTGGAGCAGGACTTTTATCTTTAGGTTTTTCTTCTTGAGCTGGTAGTTTTTCACTATTCTGCTTGGAAGGTAAAGGTGTGGCTGCCAGTATTTTGGGAGCCAAGTGAGAGAATAGGGGGTAGCGCAGGGGTCACTGCATTCTTTATTCAATATGCATAAATTTAATTAATTCATGGATTAATTCAGTATGATAACTGAAATGTGTGAGATGTCTCCCAATTCAAACTCTCTGTTTTATTGTCTGCAGAGAACAAGACTACAGATTTCTTTCAGGGTGGGAGAGAGAGGGTGCCCGGTGGGGTAGGTGGGAAAGAGGAGCTGACCTCAAACTGCTGCTCAAACAACTTTCACCCAATCCTCCCCCTTTGGGCCTTCCTTGTTCCCCCAACCTTCGCCTTCCGTTGGTTATCAGTCCTGCCAGTTCTTGAGGCTTTTGAGGATTCTAGAGCATAAATTGTGTTGTTTCTTGCGGTTTCTCACAGACAGGTAATTTGGCTGTCTTGGTTTGCCAGACTATTGTCACTGTTGTCTCCTTTACTATTCTTGTACTTGTTAATTTTTGTCTTGAAAATTAAAAAATAATTTCTCTTTAGTTTTAGTGGAATTTCAGAAGGTAATGGAATTAGATGTGTGTATCTAGTCTGCCATCTTACTTGGAACTCCGCTATTTAAAGTTGTTAAGGATTCTACCATTGACTGCCTTTGGCCTATAATCTGAAGTCATCAACAATATAATTACAAACTTATTCAACTATTTACCAGTTTTATTTTTCCCTCTTAGCATTAACATATTGGAAAACCATGATCCTGCAAGATTTAACTACTAATCATTCCCTAAATATAGTTTATGTTTATCTGGGTTGTCTTCATTTATGTTACTCTGTATCTCTACAATATTTCTCCCCATCTCCTATGTTGATTGGAATCTTGATCATCTTTAAAGCCCAGCTCAAATATGACTACCTCTATTGGGCCACATACCTCGCTACTACCCAAACTGCATATAACTGACAATATACCCTTGGATCACAGAATACCCCTTTCAGCAATAATTAGTTTCTGTCCCAACACTCTCCTACCCTGACTAGCACCATGACCCTGTCCATTGGCCAACATATGGAGGATCTCCAGGTTTCCCAGGGGAACTTGTAACCACTGAATAAGCAAATATTCTTCTATTGTGCACAGACTTCATCCTAAACCTCTTGGCCTGGGCAGTTTTGTGTCAGACATGCCAACATGTCCCCAGCCATGCTGGCTCTGACCACTCTGTTACCTCCTATCCTTGCACCCACCCCTACCACACCACTTAGTCCTGACAATCAGGACAGTCCTCCTCCCAGGTCCAGACCTTGGTTTTCCACACTAAGTATGACTTAGATTTACTCCCTAAAAACGCTGCCTCTAGCCACCCAGGATAATCATCCTCCCACCCAGCTCAGCCTCCAGGACCCATTATTTCAGAGCATTCACACCAGACCAACTCTTCACAGCCAGCAGGAAGCAGGATCACAGAGTGCACAGGAGATAAAGGAGCACCGTGTATCTACCCCTCAATTTCAGTAGACATCCTTATTAACTAAAGCAAAACCTCTCGTTTCATGAAATCATATACTTTTAGAACTTAAAAGAAGTCAAACAGCCCTTGGCCCTCCAGGGAGGTGGGAGCTGGGGACCACAGGAATTGAGAAGCCGGGTGTGGAGAGATGGGAAATAGAAAACAAAGACTCACTCAGAGATGGGCCTGAACAGGGATGTGTGGAGTGCTGTCAAGGTCAAAGTTGAACAGAAAAAGAAAACGCCTGTTTACAGCAAAATTTCTGAAACTTGGTACACTTTCTGTTTGTCAGCACGTAACAAAACACTTCTCATTTATGTGGGCATTTGTCTCTGTCTGTTCCTTATACATTTCTTAAGAAAATATTTTCCTGCAAAGAGTGCGTCAACAAGCATTAAGGATAAAGGGCATGAATCATGAAGGAAACAGAAAAGAGCTCAGAATCAGTAGTTTTCACATCTTATGAGGAAGCACATAAGATTTCCCACTTCTCAAATTATTGCCTATTAAACACTTTCAATTATAGTGGCTAATTAATTCTCTTTAGTGGATGAGGAAAGGGAAACACATCTCAGTATTTGTAGGTCCCTACACATGTAGGGTCTAAATCAGAACCATAAGGTTGGGGGAACCACAGACCCTGTGTCTACTAAAGATGTCTTCCTTCCCCTGGCAACACTTACATTTTTCCATATCCACATATACACAAGCACAATGAAGTATTTTTTATAAGCAAGTGCAACCTGACAAAGATTAGAATGCTCAGGAATTTTTAAATGATTTTACTGTGAAAAAGTGTCTTTTGAAATTACACATGAACTTATTTCAGAAAGTGCCGCCCCACCCTTTCAGTAGTGCCAGCTGAACACTGTAGCCTGTGGCCAAGGGGTTTCTATTCCCACGATCTGATCAACACCATGAACTCACAGGTTTCTTAAATATATAGAGTACAGAGTAAAACATCACTAAGTTGTCTTAATGGTCTATTAGAAATGGCAGAAACATAGAAAGCAGCCAGGAGAGCCCCCCCATTTTACCTGGCAGGTGAGGGCAGAGAGGACAGTGATTCACCAAACACCAGAGAAAGCCATGACCAGAACTCAAGTCCCTGATCTTTAGTCCAGGGCTCTTCCCACCCTACTGTGCCCCTGCACTCTTCCTGCTAATTGGAAGAGTGGGACATGGGCATCGACAGAGTGCAGAGCAGCAGGAACACAGACCTCAGGTCACGTAGACCCGACACCACGACACTTGACTACGTGAGCTTGAGCAGATTACTTAATCTCTCTGATTCTCAGTTTCCTTAATTGTAAAACAGGATTAATAATGCCTCTCTGCGTTATGGGATGAAGGGCAATCCAAAAGATATGAGGATTATACAGTTAAATAAAAGAAAGGAAGACTGAGCACAGTGGTTCATACCTGTAATTCTAGTACTCTGGGAGGCTTGAGGCCAGAAGTTCGAGACCAGCCTGGGCAACATAGTGAAACCCTGTCTCTAAAATAAAGTTTTCTAAATTAGCCAGGCACCACGGCACGTGCCCATAGTCCTAGCTGTTCCAGAGGCTGAGGAAAAAGGACAATTTGAGCCCAGGAGTTTGAGGCTGAAGGGAGCTGTGATCATACCACAGCCTGGGCAGCAGAGCCAGCAACCATCTCTTAAAAAAAAAAAACAAGATTGAAAAGGAGAAGCCCCCAGCAAACAAGCGGCTTGTTTCAGCAGGGTGGAGGTGGCGAATGAGCAGTAGCAGTGGGAGAATGGCAATAGGAAACCACGTGGAGTCGCAGGCGTGGGCATGGGTTCTTTCACATTACACTCAGCCCAGAAGTCCCCCCACACCCTGCTGAAAGCCAGAAACACTCCTATGACTCCTCCTGCATCAGCCTCACGTGAATTCCCACTCTCAGCATCTCAGCTTGGGAACTGGGATGATTCATGCCCTTACCTTATGCATGTGGGACTTTTCCATCCTTACCTTGTGAGGCCAGAGCCGTCTTCCTGGGACCTCCCTTATCTTTCCTTTGTCAAGATTATTTCCAGACATTCAGTAATATCTACCTCTCTGTCCAAGTGGCAGGAAGCTCTGTCATTACCAAACATAACGTGAAATTGTAAGCAGTTAGGCTGAGAAAACAATGGAGTCTCTCAATGGTCCGGGCCCCCCAGACAAGATTTCTTCGGAAGGCCATTGTCTTGGGCGCAGCCATGCAGAGGATGGTTTGTGTGGGGGAGGGACATGCAAATTGGAGGCTGGAAAATCGGTTAGGAAATGGCCACAGTCTTTGATTTAGTCACCAAGGTGAAAAAATCCTTTTCTCTGTCATAGACCCTGCACAGGGGTAGGGCAGGGGTTAATTTCTGGCATGAGAGGCCAGAGGCACAGAGCCCAGAGCAGGAAGCAGGAGCTGATTGCTTCCAGATCACTGGCTGCCAAATAATTAAAACTCTTAAATTCATATTTTGCAGCCCAGAGCGCACACCTGAAGCTTATTATTAGAACACGTCAGGGTATAGTTACCGTGCTGACTGGTAACACAAACTAGTTACGTGCTGTTTCCGCCAGCCCATCTGCCACTTTTTAACTGCGCACATCAAGTATTCGCCCTCAGGCTTCAGGTCTCACAACCTCTGTAAGAACAGTTGGGCTGTGTCCGCTGGATGGGAAAACATCCAGTTTAAAAAAATAAATAAATAAAGTCAACCCAAACAATCAAATCAGTTCTTTCGCACTTTGATTTTTTTTTAGTGATTTACTAATTTTCCTCCAATTTTCAACGTATTTGTTCATTTCTCTTGGAATCACAGTCTTAAAGTATATTTGAGACTGTTGTTATCAATTTAAAAAGAAAGAAAAAAGAAGGAATACTTTTTTAAATGTTAAAAATAAATCCTGTCCCTGTGTCCAAACCAGCCATGCATATTAACATGTGCGAATGTTCTGGGGTTTAAAGAGCCTTAACTGGAAAAAATATATTGTAGAAGACTTCAAGGAACAAGATGGCAGATCAATGAGAATTTTAAGAGTTTTCATTCTCCCTGAATAATTGCTTATACACAGAACTTACTAGAAATGGTTTATTTGCAGCAGGAAATATAGATAAGACATAAGGAAAATCTTGGTCAGTAAGGTCTAAGGCATTGGGAACAATTGTTAAATGTTCCCAACCCTGTGTAAGGTGCATCATTTTTATCTTCCTCCTCCTTCTCCTCCTCTCCCTCCTCCTCCTCCTTCTCATCATCATCAGCATCATCAGCAGTGCTATTTGTTGAGCACAACATGTGCCAGGCACTGTATTAAATAGCCCATGTACATAATCTTGGGAAGAAGGAACAAATGCTGTATTATCTTGCAGAAATTTAAAAAGTTTTAAGAAGAGGCTGGGCATGGTGGCTCAAGCCTATAATCGTAGCGTTCTGGGCAGACAAGACAGAAGTATGGCTTGAGCTCAGGAATTTGAGACCAGCCTGAGCAAGAGCGAGACCAAGTCTCTACTAAAAATAGAAAAATTAGCCAGACATGGTGGTGCACACCTGTACTCCCAAGCTACTTGGGAGGCTGAGGCAGGAGGATTGCTTAAGCCCAGGAGTTTGAGATTGCAGAGAGCTATGATGATGCCACTGCACTCTAGATTGGGTGACAGAGTTAGACTCTGTCTCAAAAAAAAAAAAAGTTTAAGAAGAGAAAGGGGGAACCAAAAGAAAGCATAGTGAAATAAGATATTCTGAGAATTTAGAGAAGAAAAAAATTATGAGAGCGTCAGAATAGTGAGCCAGTGTTTTGTTGTATTGGGGCAAGAAGAGGAAGTATAATTTGGGCTCAAGTGCAATTTGTCCTACATTAAGACTCAGGTATAAGTGATCATGGGGAGAGAATCAGTGGCGAGAAGAAGGTACTAGGAAATAATTCATGGTAAAGAAAGGGAGAATGCAGGCATGGATGCTTGATTCCAGAATCATGGAACCACTGTCAACAACAGGTAAGTAGATTTTGAGGAAACTAGAGTATCTGTCACTCAGCTTATTGTCTGATTCATGTTTCAGTTGAAGATGGAGCCATTCTAAGACATGAGACTCAAAAGATGGATTGTGGTGACGTCATGCAGAGCCTTTTTCCAGCCATATGTGAAACGAATCTACTCCTGGGCTCTTCAGTGATGTGAGCCAATAAATTGTTTTCCTCTTGCTCTCCCTCTCCTTCTCTTTTTCAGCCCCATTTTTATTCTTCAAGTTGTTTTTATTCCTTATCAGGCTTTCTGTTCCATACAACAAAAATATTCCAATTGATACATCATAGAATGGAAATGTCTTGGCCCAGCAGAGTCCAAAGGCACAATCAGTATTTTCAGACCACTCCTCTTTCTCCCTCTAGCTTTGTTCTTGGCCCAGATTCTCTTTTCGTGTTGATGTCTTTCTCCTATGACAGGCAGATTCGTCCATGCAGCTGCAGCTGGGAAAGATGGCCACAGATGGCACAACTTAAGTTGTCCAGAGCATGTTATCTGTTAGCTTGAGCAGAAATAGCCTTGAGAGGATGCTGATTGGACTCACTTGGGTCACAGGTTTATCCCTGAAGCAATCACCATGGCCAGAGATTTTTGACTTTATTAAAAGGCCCAAGTATTGTTCTCTCCTGACCCCTCCTAGGGAAATGGAGTTAACCTAAACTTAAATAGAATGGGGGAAAGGTAGTATAATGGATGTTGTTTGCTCCCCACCCAGGTCCCCTTTACCTGGCCAATGTACCCATCCCCCAGATGCTGTGAGTGTTGACTGATAACAACCCAAACAAGTGCCCTCCCTCTTAGACTTGCCCTTGGCCAAAGAGGAACCTCCTCCCCTAATTCTATCTTTATTTAAAATTTGATCTTGTTCATCATGAATTTTTGATTTATTTTGATTTATTTAATAGATAACATTAAAATAGTATTCATCTTGATTATTGAGTTTTTTGGTACCCCCTCAAATCTTACTCTGCTCACCTCACCCTAGTCCTGGCCTTGGCTAAGAAGCTACACTCAGTCCTCCATCCCCCTCTGGGGTCAGACCTCAGCCAATGATTAACTGATGCAGGGTTACAAAAGGTCACCGCTTTACCTCAAGGCAGGGCTAATTCTGCGAAAGAATTCGTGTTCTAGAGCTCCCCACCGGATCAGACTCTAATGTTAGTCTCCAGCTAAGGCCACATTCTTGCTGGCTTTTATCCCTGCCCTATCCTGTCTTCCTCACTCTCTCTTCCTGTGAGCATTCCACACATACCACCTGGATAAGATTCCCTGTCCTAGGCTTTGCTTTGAGAGAAGCCTACCTAAGAGAGCTGATGCCAGGAAGGGTCCTAAAGTAAACACTAAGGGTGGGATTTTGTAATTGAATTATTTGCCTGCTGGTTGACAATAGGGCTAGGTGTTGGTACTGCCTGGATGCTGTGTGCAGTGGTTTGAATGCATGTGTCCCTCCAAAATTCGGATGTTGAAACATAATACTCAATGTGATAGTATTAAGAGGTGAGACATTTTTAGAAGTGATTAAGTCATGAGTTCAAGGATGGGATTAGTGCTATTGTAAAAGAGATTGAAGGGAGTGCCCTAGTCCCTTTTGCCCTCGCACCCTCTGCCATGTGAGGATGTAGCAACGAGGCATCACCTTTGAAGCAGAGAGCAGACCCCCACCAGACACTGAATCTGCTAGCACCTTGATTTTGGATTTCCTGGCCTCCAGAACTGTGAGAAATAAATTTCCGTTGTTTATAATTTCCCAGTCTTAGGTATTTTGTGGTAGCTGCAGGGATGAACTAATACACTGTGGTAGTGGATTACTTACCTGTAGTGAGCCATAACTGGATACAGGTGAAAGGGATGCACTGACTGGCACAAGATCCTAGGCCAGTAGCTCCAGTGGGCTGCACATTAAGGTCCCCTGGGGAATCTCTTGGGCTTCCAAAGCTCAGACTTCATGCAAGGTTAATTATATTATATCACAATCTCTTACAGTAACACACAAGCACTAGTATTTTTAGAAACTCCCAGGTTATGCTTACTGACAAGTTTAGAAACTACTGTCTCGGCCAGTGAGAGTTATGGGGACAATAGGACCTGTAAGGAAGAATTGTAGAATTGGATAGCTGCTGGTAATCATTATGGGTTCATTGCAGAAAGAAAAATCAGGCTCAGATCTATCAACAACTTTAAGCAAAGTGTGAAAGTCAGAGTGTCTCCTTGACAGCATTTAAAGACACTCATTTCCTGCAGCAAGAGAGCAGGAACAACTGAAGATCAGGCTGAGGATTTAATGAGAATTTTTAATTGCCTGAACCTCTGGGTCTGCAGAAGTGACCAGCTCTCCCTTGTTGGAAGATAGAGCCCTTCCGTTGCCTGAAGCCTATAAAGAGATGTCAAGTGAGACATTGCTTTGAAAATACAGTTTCTAGATATAATGTGAGATGCTCAGTTAAATTTTAATTTCAGATAAACAATGTATAGCAATTTAGTACTCTAGTCTCTTGTAGCCTGTATTTTTATTTGTTAAATCTGGCAACCCGATTTATAAGGCAATGCTCACCCTATTCAGGCTATGCCCCCACCTTCTATCTGGCCACAAGACATATTGTTAAGATCAAATGTTAGCAAAACCTGATAGGGGAAGTATGAGAGAAAATATACCAAAGGAAGCTGTAAAATCTTGCTCACACGTACTGGCAGGAACTGGGAAAGTATGCCTGGGAGTGACTCCTAGGGGTGCTGGATCAAGGGAGGCAGAATAAAAATCTAACAGATTTAATACCTAGGTGACAGTGCTAATACATGCTGGGGTGGCTCTTGGAAGATTAAAAAAAGTACAACCCATAGTAAATCAATTAGAGATGCCAACACTGCTAAGGTAAACTGTGGGGAAAGGCCCAAAAGACTTAGAGAAGTTGAAGTGCTAGAATGAGCCAACTATATAAAACTAGACAATCCATCACTATGTTTCTCAGAAGGCCCTGGAAGATACTTCATTAACCAACATGATCAGAAACATGCTGGTGAGAGGGGAGCAAGCATTGTTGAAAATCCAGTGATATTTTGTATCTGTAGGCAGAACTGACAGTATAAGATGCTTTTATAGAAATGAGCTTTACAGTATCAATGGGATGACAAATGTCTTAGTCTGCTTCGTGCTGCTATAACAGAATACCTGAGAATGGATAATTTATAAAAAACAGAGATTTATTTCTTCCAATTCTGGAGGCTGGGAAGTCCAAGGTCAAGGGGCCCATCTCTGGCAAGGGCCTTCTTGCTACACCATCCCATGATGGAAGCTGGAAGGACAAGGGAGCACGCGAGCACCCAGGCACAGGCATACATGGAAAGTGGGGAGGAGGGGAGGTGAGCTTGCTCTCGTGGTAATGAACACACTCCTGCATTAACAATGTTAATTCATTTTCGAGGGCAGAGCCCTCAAGACCTAATCACTTCTTACATTTCAACATTGTTTCATTTAGGATTAAGTTTTCAACATATGAACTTTGGGGGACACATTCAAATCACAGTACCTATTTATCAATTATTATTATATTTATTGTAATTACTGACACAGTTGAGCTTAAATCTCTCATTTATTTTGTACTTTTTATTCATCTCACCTGTTTCATGTGTACTTTTCTCTTTTTTTCTTGCCTTCTTTTAGATGGTTTTGAAACATTCTAATTTTTTCCTTTATTAGACATGAAATTAAACATTCCACTTCTATTATTTTAAAGGCTACTATAGAAATTACAACATACAAACATCAAATTCTACAGTTAATCACTATGTCTTGGACAATGCAAGATCCACAGAACATTTTAATATCATTTAAACCTCTTCCAAATTATATATTATTTTTGTCATGTAATTATCTTTTTTAATAATACATCATTATTGTTTTATATGGTCAATTTTTCTTTTAGATTTATCCATATATTTACTATTTTCACTGCTCTTTATTTCTTCTTACATTGCAGAACTTCCCTGTAGGATTATTTCTGTCTATCTAAAGTATTTACATTAGAAATTCTTTCAGTGAGGATCTGCTGTTGAAAACTCTCTTAGTCTTTATTTACCCTTCTTCCTGACAGATATAAAAGTCTATGTTGGCAATTATTTTCTTAGTGCATTGAAGATATTATTTCACTGCTTTTAGTTTTCCTTGTTATGTTGAGAAGTCAACTGACAGATTGTTATTTCTTTGAAAGCAATCTGCCTTTTTTCTCTCTGGCTTCTTCTAAATTCTTCTCTTTGTCTTTGGAGTTCTAGACTTTTATTGTGATGCATCTACGTATGGATTTCTTTTCATTTATGTTTTTTGGGTTTCATTAAGCATCTTGAGTAAGTGTATTAGTATCTCTTTTTCATATCCTGTAAGTTATCACCCATTATCTCTTCCCTATATTGTTTCTCTTTCCCTTCCTACTGCAACTCTACTTAAGTGATTTAGGCCTTCCTATACTATTCTCCATGATTCAACTTTTCATCTGTATTCCCCAGATTTTTTCCCTAGACATTTTTGTCCTATCTTGTAATTTACTATCTTTACCTATGTCTAATCTTCTGTTGAACATTTCTGCTGAGTTTTTTTAGTTATTAATTTTTTATTTGTATAAGTTCTATTAGATTTTTCAAATATTTTTAGTTTCCTGTTCCCTGTAGATGTGTCTTAGCCCATTTGATATACTATAACAAAATACCATAAACTAGGTATTTATAAACAACATAAATTTATTTCTCACAGTTCTAAAGGCTAGAAAATCCAAGATGAAGATGCCAACAGAGTTAGTGTCTGGTGAGGATCTGCTTCCTAGTTCATAGATGTCTATCTGTCTTCTTACTATGTCTTCACATGGCAGGAACGATGAGGGAGCTATCTGGGGTTCCTTTTATAAAGGCACTAATCCCATTCGTGAGAGCTCTGCCCTCATGACCTAATCACCTCCCAAAAGCCCCACCTCTAAATACCAACACATTGGAGATTACATTTCAACATATGAATTTGGAGAAGAGGGTTACAAATATTCAATCTATAGAAGATGTTTCTAAGCATGTATTTTATTTTTTAAAACATAGTAAGCATAATTCTTTTATAGACTATAACAGATAATGCCAATGTACAAAATCTTTGTGTATTTGTTTCTATATACCTTGTTTCCTTTTTGTACATGGTTATCTTTGACTTTGTGCTACTCGTTGTTCTTTTTTTTTTTTTTTTTTTTTTTGAGACAGAGTCTCACTCTTTTGCCCAGGCTAGAGTGCCGTGGTGTCAGCCTAGCTCACAGCAACCTCACACTCCTGGGCTCAAGCGATCCTTCTGCCTCAGCCTCCCGAGTAGCTGGGACTACAGGCATGTGCTACCATGCCCAGCTAATTTTTTCTACATATTTTTAGTTGTCTGATTAATCTCTTTCTATTTTTAGTAGAAACGGGGTCTTGCTCTTGCTCAGGCTGGCCTCGAACTCCTGAGCTCAAGCAATCCTCCCGCCTCGGCCTCCCAGAATGCTTGGATTAAAGGCGTGAGCCACCGCGCCCGGCCTCTCATTGTTCTTGAATTTGTAGAAATACTTATGGCCCAGAATGAAAATGCCCTCACCAAGAATACCTTTAATTAAGTTGATTGCCAAAGGTTCCCTGGATGACCCAAGGAATATGAACTCAAGCTGCAAATCCACTTGAGATTGATTATTTTTGGTTCTTCCTTTCCCTGGGGACATAGTCCTCAAAATCTTCAATGACATGTTTTAAAGGTATTATTAGTTGGCCTCTATTTATATCTCTTAGGATTTAAGCAACCTGGAAAAGCCATATATTCTTATCCATCACTCTATTTATCTCTCAAAAAGTAAAGTCTCTGTGACAATTTTGAATAGGATATATAACATCTGGGGACATAAAATCCAGTATTATTTTTGGCTTCCAGAGAAACTTCCTAAAAGTCTCAATTCACTTCTTCATACATATAAGGAAAAATCTTCAGGACTTCTGGAGGAAAAAAAATCAGCCTATGTTAGGGCAACGTCTTTATTTAAACCCGAAAAGTAAGTTTATCTCTTTAGTATATAGAAATGCCACATTTGCCAGATCACTCACTGTATTAGTGTCCTAGGGTTGCCATAACAAATTTACACAAAATTTACAGCTTAAAACAACAGAAATTTAATTTTTCACAGTTCTGGAGGCCAAGTTGTCACTAGGGCTACATTCCTCTGGAAGGCTCTAGGGGAGAGTCCTTCCTAGCCGCTTCCAACTTCTGGTGGCTCTAGGCTTTCCTTGGCTTGTGGCTGCTTAACTCCAATCTCTCCCTCCATCTTCACGAGGCTTTTCCTTTGTGTCTGTGTCTTCTCTTCTATCCCTTACAAAGACACTTGTCATTAGATCTAAGGCCCACCCAGAAAATCCAGAATGATCTCATCTCCTAATGACCTTGCTCATCTTTTAATTTAATTGCATCTGTAAAAACTCTTTTGCCAAATAAGGTCACATTCACAAGTTCTGGGGGTTAGGACTTGGACACATCTTTTTGGAAGCCACCATTCAACCATTACACTTGTCATTTTTCTTTTCTAGCCATTGGCCTCCTTTTTTTCTTAAAGCTTGTTTTTGAGGAAGAGGAATATCTATTGAATTTAGGCTATTTCCAATAGAAGCCAAGACCCATATGTGGGTGAAGACAAAATTGTGATACCTGTAAAATTTTATCGTATCAGTTTCTATTCACATTGTCCTTTTGTCTAACAGCAACATGCCAATTTTCTACGTTATTTTTAAGGTTCCAGTAGAAGAGACAGATTTTGTTTTACTCATTTTTGTGCTTTTGTTTATTTTTTAAAGCATAAAAGTTTTAAAGTAGCTTAAAAATGCATTTTTAAAATACTTTACAAAATCTCTTACTGTAAGTGAGGAAACTAGAATAAAAGCAAAATCGAAGCATGCAAAATAAAATTAAATCAAAGGTAAAAATAATTCACAAAATGCATGCAAGTGTGATTTAATTTGGGTGCTAGAGAAAGGCTGTAATTTTAATTTGAGCTTCATAGCTGATAAAACAAAGTCAAGAACACAATTAAGTAAAAGATTTACCGTGTCTACAAGGTACAAATAAACCAACTGTTCTAGGGGGACATAATCTGGTTTTGGTACTGAGACATGAAAAAATTTTCCCAAGGTTTTGGAAGGGGATTATCATGAAGTGTATCAGATGGTGTCCTTAATATAATAACATCCCAGTAGTAAATACAATCATAAATTCCATGACTTCCATAGAGAACAATAACACGAACTGAAGCAATTTTACATAGGCAAAAACAATGTGATCTTGGAATTAAGTGCTCTGATGGTCAAACTAAAGCTAAGGATAAAATATAAGCCATCTGAAAATAGATGGCATGCATGTCTTCCATGCAATGTTCTATGACTATTATCCCTCAAAATTAAACTTTCAATAAGAATTGATTGATGATCAACTTAAAGCTCTATTCTGTCACAAGAACCTGGAATGTATTTTGATGTTCAATTAAAGAAGTGATGTTACCATCTTCCTAAAAAATTGAGAACTCTGATCAAAACCTTTGCTTTAATATAAGGATATCCCACCTCCACATGGGCATGGGCCAATGGAATGCTTGTGGCCGATAAGTATATTTTTTTAAAAAATCATTTAATACCATAAGTAATACATGACATTGTTCTTGAAAAAGTTGAAACACTGTAGAGAAATTAAAAGTCTCTTTTGACCATCGTCCTCATTCCTAGTCCTCTCCTCTTCAGACATGATCAGTTAGCAATTTACTGTATTCTTTCATTACTTCTTTGCATTTGCATGTATTTATGTATAGAAAATATATCGTATATGGTATATATATAGTATTGTTTTGTACCAATTGCTCTTTACATAAAAATTGCTCAATGTTTCTCTTTCCCCACTTGACAGTGTTTTTTGAATTTCTAACCATGTCAGTACCTCTAAATCCACTTCATTCTATTTCCTTCTCCCACTGATGAACACGTAGGTTGTTTACTAATCCAAATATTGTTAATTACTTCCCTCGCATATGCCTCATTGGTGAAGGAGCAAGTGATTTTCTACTGTAGATTTTGAGAGGTGGAATTGCTAGAAGGAACTTTTAATTTTTTAATGAGCACTGCCAAATTGCCCTCCAAAGTGATTGCAGCAATTTACACTTCTCCAGGCAGTGGATGACAGGATCTATTTCCTTAGGCCCTTAGCAATGCTGAACATTATCAATATTTTAACAATTTTTTAATCCAAAGGATGAAAATAGTATCTTGTCGCTTGAATTTGCAGTTCCCTGATTATTAGTGGACTTTTATTTCATTTTCACTGACCATCGATGTTACCTCTGCCACCCATTTTTAGTAAGCTGTTTGTCTTTTATTTACTGACTTGTAAGAATCATTTTTGTAAGAATTATTTTTATATATATACAATATGAATCATTTGCCTGTTATACATGTTATAATTGCTTTCTTCAAATTTGTTGTATCTGTTAGCTGTGTTTATGGCACCATAAAATATACTAAGGTTTTTCATTTTGATGTAGTCAAATTTATCAATCTTTTCCTTTGCTTCCTTTTACTGTCTTATTGAAAAAGGCTTTCTCTACAGAATATAAATTTATTGCACAGAAATCAGAAACCACGTGTAACTTCCTTTGCCTGTAAATCCCTTACTGATTCTCTCTTTCCTCCTGATCATTACCTGATCATCACTAACCACGCTACAGCATTCAGCACATCTCCTGTGAGATGCCATCTTTGAGCCATCACAGGATGGAATGGCTGCCATTCATTTATTTATTCAATTAATACTTACTGAGTATTCACCATGTGCCAGGCACAGTGCTAGGTCTTGGATACACAGCTGTGATATATAGCTTGCCCTCATGGAGCTCATAGTCTAATGAAAAAAAAGCACACAGTAAGTAATTAAACATGCATATTGTGGTATGAAGGAAGAGAAGAACAGGGTTCTATGGGAGAGAATGGGTGTTGGAACGTCCCCTGTGCCTAGCTTACCTTCATGACAGCGCTCATTGTGTTGTATTCTAATTTTCTGATTCCTGAGGCTTTTGTACCCTGGCCACCAACACATTGTCTGTCTGACACTGTTCTCAGAACTGTCATCGCTAACAGGGATAGACTCCAGGTTTAACTACGCTTCCCTCTCTGTGGGCTGCCCTGCTGACTTAGCATGGTTATGAGTCACTGTTGCTCTGAGAAACAAAGTTCTGAGAAAACCGAGCCAACAAACAGGTGACAGAAAAATAAAACTCCTAGCGTAAGGGATTTAGAGCATGTAGGGGTGGAAAAAATCTCTCTGGAGTTGTCAGATAAACCTGATCCAGATAAAATATTCTATGCTTAGATGAACAAACAGATAGTGAAATAAATAAAAGCACATTTTGAGTACTTGTTAGAAACAGTGACATGTAAACACCTCCTATACCTTGAGAAAGGCCCTCACGATAACAATAATAATCTTGTCACAAAGCCAAACGTTAACCTTTGGACTACGAGAAAAACAGAAGATAGAACATGGAGTCAACGAATCCACATATTCCCTATCACCATCATCTGAAAAATAAGCTATTATGTACTCAGGGTTTCAGGATCTTAGAAGAAGCCCTAAAATAGCAAGAAAGGCCTCCCACTGACTTTCTTGTACTGGGGGCCCTGTATCTACAACCAAATCTTTGTTCCGCCGGCTGTATCATCTTGGGGAGGTTGTTTACCTCACGCTCTCTGCCTCAGTTTCCTCATGGGTAATATGTGAATAATAATGGACCTCCTAGAGTCTTCCTGAATGCTTAATACATGATAGGCATTATAATTTTATAATTTATAGTTTTTATCAGAACCTAGCTCAATGCTTAGCACAAAAGTGGGTGTCCAAAAAATGTTTTATTGTTTATCAGTGCTTTTATTATACAGCTCCCCCTCAAGCAGTGAGGATGCAACTCCAAGAGAAATGAGTGAGTGGTCTCTGGGGATCCACAGAGGCTCTCAGAGGCTTGGCAATATGTTCTGCAAACAGCAACCCAGGACCTGGAAAATTCTAAGACAGCCAAGCCCAGCTCAGGCCTCTGAGCCCAGAAAAGGAAGGCATTCCTCCATTTACCTGGCCGAAGTTCCTTGCTGGACCTATTGACTTCCACCTTCCCAGGTAGAGAACAATTTGGATATTCTTTGTTTAAATAAATAAAGTACTGGATAATGCTTATGAGCATTTTCTTAGTCAAATTCAGCAAAAAGGAAAGCATTATACATTATGAATGCCTACTGTGTATTAAGCATTCAAAAAAACTCAGGAGGCCCATTATTATTCACATTTACTTCACGAGGAAACCCAGCAGAGAGAGTGAGGTGAGCAACCTGCCCAAGATCATGCAGCTAGTCACAGAGACTTCACCAACCCACTGCTCAACACATAAGTTTGCATGGCATTAGCTTTGCCCAGTAGGCCATCAGCCTGGTGCCAAGCCCCGCACCCGACTCTGGCGCTCTCTTTCCTGACCAGGGCTCTAGCTCCTGCTCTGACAGTCTTGAGTCAACTCGCATATTTTGACTCTCCCAATGGAGCAGCAGAAACTATCTCTTCTATTCTGTCACCTGCTTTACCTCCCCCAGCTGCAAAATGCCAAATTATAAACTGCCAGATGATGGAGTGGGGCCTGCCTGCAGGGCCACCACCTCTGGCTACTTCTTGAGCATTGAACGCTAACCTAAGATCTGCTGGCGCACTCTGCTCATAGAGGCTGGCGCCTGGGGTGGGAAGGGGCTCACTCAGAACTGCGCTCAGGCCCAAAATAGTCTGTGACATGGAATAAGGAGAGATTCTTAGGGAAGGAGAAAGACATTTTGGGGGTGTTCTACCTGAAAGAGTAAGCTTCATCCTAGAAAAGACTGGAAAATTTGAAGGACTCAACCGATAGATACCTAAAATCCAAGGAGATTCGCTTTCTACCACAAAGAAAAATAAGGGCAGAACGTCTTTTCTCAAAAGTACCTGAGCCACTACTTGGAAAGGAAGTCCGATACTTTTAACTGTGGCTGATTTAATAATCAGCTATCAACAATTTTAAACATCAAGAATTGAGACAGAAATAAACACTCAAATGAGCTTGGTACATCACAATTAAAGTCAAAAGCTATGACAGTAAAATGGATAATCCTGGGTTCACAGCTGTCGGATAATTCAGAAAAAAATAGTATATTTCCTGAATACTAAAGACTAGGCTCTTTAATCCCAGATCCCATTATCCTGATAAATAAGGAACTCGTGCTTATTAAGAGGAGCTTAATAAGATTACAGCCCCTTTAAATACCCTGAAGACACTGGTGGCTTTTCTCTCCAGCAACAAACCGTGGTGGGCAGCTCAGGGTCATTTCCTGCCCCATCCTTGAGTACCAGCTGCCGCCCATGGACATGGCTGACCAGGGCACAGAGCCACACGCCTCATCTTTCTTCCAGCACATGGACAGGAGGGCAGCACTGTTTCACAGGAAAGCACAATTGTGTTTTATTTTTGTCTAATGTGACTCTGAGACAGCACATCTGTCCCTGTTCTGGGGTTGGAGAATTTGATTTCCTTTCTTGCCTGTGGAAATGGGCTCAGCACGTAGCCCTGTTTAATCACAGAACGTTAACACTAACCTGACTAAGATGGCTGACGCCAGGCCCTCCCCAGGCCACGGCAGACAGGGCGAATCCTTCTCACTGGAACCGGGCCCAGCCTCGGAGTGCAGAGCTCTTGGCAGCCCCGCCAACTACAGTAGGCATGAGTGATTAAAACCACTGTGGATTTCCTCAGGTCAAAGATGGATATGATTTTTTCACCAGGAGGGGAAAATACATTACTATTTTGACAGTTGGCACTAGGATCCCACTGGAGAAAAGAGAACAATGAGTTCTACCAACAGTAACTGTGCGTTCATTCTGATGCTCTTTTCAGTGCTGTTTTCACGCATGCACATCCATTATCCCTAAATGCTCAGTGAGAGTCTGGTTACGACCACCTCACAGTCCTGAAGACGGGGAATGAAGGCAGAAGGGTAGTGCAGAGAGGAGAGCAGCTGCAGATGCTCAAAGAAATGGTAGAAGCCAGGAAACAGCAGAGGCAGGCTTCAAAGTGGGCAAACTCAGAGCTGCAGACACAAGAGAAACCCTGCTGATGGAATCAGGGAATGGAGAAACAGATGGGGTAGACAGCCTTGCTGTTGTTATAAGGAAGGGGGCTTCCAAGTGGTAGACATTTGAAGTTCAATGAGTATTTGTTCAACACATCTGCAATGATAATTCACGTATAATCTAATACACTGACTTTTTTGCAAAATATAATCTCAGAAGCACTTCCAATGTGAATAATACATTATCTTCGTAAATATCACTTTCTGTGGTGTCATAATGGTCTGTTGAGCAGATTTGCCATGGTTTATTTAACATTTCTCTGACTTGGACTTTTAAATGAATTCAAAATTTTAGCTATTAAGGATAATGATATTATGAACATCTTTTGGCAGAAAGCTTTTATCAAAGTTACAATAATTTCCTCATAATAAGTTTCATGATAAGCAATGAAATTTACTGGGTTAGATAGTATGAAATTTTTGAACTTTTGATAAATATTGATAAAGTGGCTTTCACTTCCATCAATTTTCCTTATGCAGTTTCTCTGCATAAGGAAAATTCTCTGTTAAGTACCGTTTACTCTCTGGAAGGATGTGTTCTTAAGACTGACAGATGTTTTTAGAGGCTATATACTAGGTAAAACTGCTAAGTCAAAAAGTATGTATATTTGAACTTTTGGTAGATAATGTCAAATTACCATCCAAATAGGCTATATCATTTAAAGTCCCATCAACCATATATGAATTCTGTCACCAAACATGGATTTTATCAAATTTAAAATAATTTTTTGGTCAATCTGATGTCAAAATATCTCATTATTATTTTAATTTATATTTCTGCAATTGCTAAAGAGAATGTCTTTTCAAATTATTAGCCTCCTATATCTTTCATCCATGAATTTCCTGTTCATATACCTTACCCTTTATCGTCTTAGACTGTTTGTATTTTACTTACTGATTTGTAGAAATCCTCTATTACCAAAATATTTTGCCTACTATTTATATTGTGAATATTTCCTTCCTATCTTCTTTGTTTATACCTATGCCTCTTATTGTACAGAAAATTTAAATTTGTGTATATTTAGACCTGTCTGTCCTTCCCTTTTGGTACCTGTGTTTTTTATCTAGCTTAGGAAATTCTTACCCATTCCAAGATTATGAAAAATATTCTCCAAAGTTTTGTTCTAATAGTTTTTATTTTTATACTTAGCTATTTAATCCATATGAAATTTAGCTTTATATATGTTGTGAAGAGTCATTTTTTTTCCCAAAAAAGATTAGCAATTGTTCAATTGCTCACTTATCATGAAATAGTTCATGGTCTTCTTGGATCTAGTTTTACACTCTCTAATCATTAACTTCATAATAGGTTTTGTTCTGGTGAAACAAGGCACTCCGCAGTTTTCTTGTTTTAAAATTTTATTGGTTATTCTTGTGCATTTACTTCTCCAGATGAACTCTATTTTCATTTATTTTTTAAGAGACAGGTTACCACTCTGTCGCCCAGACTAGAGTGCTGTGGCATGATCATAGTTCACTGTAGCCTCAAACTCCTGGGCTGCTCAGGCTGGTCTCAAACTCCTGGCCTCAAACGATCCTCCTGCTTGGCCTCCCAAATCACTGGGATTACAGGCATAAGCCACCACACCAAGATGAACTTTAGAATCATCTTGAAGAGGATTATTCTTTCAAATAATGGTTATATTAATTTTCATTGTGATTAGACTGAATTTATATATTAATTTGTGGATAATTGATACCTTTGTGTTAATATTAAATCTTTCCATGCAGGAAATGGCATTACTCTCCATTTATTTATTTACTAGACTATTTTTCTATTTCTTCTGTTCCTATTGATATCTTCAAGTTTTTCACCTTATCTTGATTAAATTTTTAATAATAGCTTTACTGAGATGTAATTCACATAGTATAAAGCTCACCTTTTTAAAGTATGTAATGCAGTAGTGTTTTGTATATTCACAGAGTTGTGCATCGATCGCCACTATCTACTTCCAGGTTTTCCTTACTTCAGATGGAAACCATATGCCCATCAGCAGTCATTCTCCATTCCCCCTTGCAGTCACCTCTGACAACTACTAATCTATTTTCTGTCCCTATGAATTTGCCTATCGTGGACATTTTACATAAATGAAGTCATACAATATGTGGCCATTTATATCTGACTTCTTTCACTTAACATAATGATTTCAATGTTCATCTATGTTGTAGAATATTATTAGAACTTCACTCCTTTTTATGGCCAAATAATATTTCATTATATAAATATACCACATTTTGTTTATCCATTCTTTAGTTGATGGACATTTGAGTTGTTTCCACTTTTGGCTATTATAAATAATGCTGCTATGAATACTGGTGTACAAGTTTGGGGGAGCATATGTTCTCAATTCTCTTGAGTATATACCCAAGATATAGATATAGATATAGATATAGATATAGATATAGATATAGATATGTATATCTATTTCTATTTATACCTGGAATTACTGGGTCATACGATGACTCTATAAAATTTTGTGAACTGCCAAACTGTCCAAATTTCCAAAGTGGCTATACTATTTTACATTCCCACCAGTAATTTACAAGGATCCCAATTTCTCCACATTTTCACCAAGATTTGTTATTGTTTTGATTATAGGCATTTTAATGAGTATAAGGTTATATCTCATTTTGTGTTAATTTCCATTTCCCAAATGACTAATGACTTAAGCATCTTTCAGGTGCTCCTTGACCATTTACTCCCATGTTTCTTCTAAGAGCTTTATGGTTTTAGCTCTTATATTTATGTCTATGATCTATATTAATTTTGTATATGGCTTGAGATAGGGGTCCACCTTCATTCTTTTGTATGTGGCCATCCTGTTTTCCCAGCATCATTCATTGAAAAGACTATTCTTTCCTCCATTGAATGGTCTTCGCACCCATGTCAAAAATCAGTTGACCATAGATACATGGGTTTATTTCTAAACTCTCCATTCGACTGCATTGATCTATGTGACTATCCTTATGACAGTACTACATAAATCTTTATGACTATAGCTCTGTGGTAAGTTTTGAAATTGAGAAATATGAGTCTTCAACTTTGTGTTCTTTTTCTAGATTGTTTTAACTATTCTGAGTGCCTTGCAACTCCGTATTAATTTTAGAATCAGCTCTTCAATTTCTATGATGAAGTCAGCTGGGATTCTGGTAGGATTTGCATTGAATCTGTAGACCAATTTGGCAAGTATTGCCACATTAACAATGTTAACTCTTCCGACTCATGAACAGAAAATTTCTTTCCACTTATTTAGGTTTTCTTCAATTTCTTTCAATTATATTTTGTCATTTTCAGGTTATAATTCTTATACTTGTTTCATTAAATTTATTGCTAAGTAATTCATTTTTCGATACTATTGTAAATGGAATTTGTTCTTGATTTCGTTTTCAAATTGTTCATTGTGTACAGAGATACCCTTACATTTTTTAC
The DNA here is from genome assembly GCA_963575035.1 of Avahi laniger. Taxonomy (NCBI): domain Eukaryota; kingdom Metazoa; phylum Chordata; class Mammalia; order Primates; family Indriidae; genus Avahi; species Avahi laniger. The sequence goes on along the minus strand of CAUYSK010010497.1, from coordinate 31,693 downwards.
ATTGATTGTGTATTCTGAAACCTTGATGAACTCATTTATTTTTCCTAATAATATTTTTGTGGATTTCTTGGGATTTTCTTTTTTTTTTTATTTCAAGATATTTGAGGGTACGAACATTTTGGTTACATTTTATGTCTTTGCCTCACCCAAATGAGGGTTATGTGGGATTTTCTATATACCAGATCATGTCGTGAAGATCGTTTTGCTTCTTTCTTTCTTAACTGGATAGTTTTATTTCTTTTTCTTGCCTTACTGTCATTGCTAGAACTTCCAGACTAATGTTGAATAGAAGCAATGAGAGCAGGTGGGAAGGGCTTCAAGATGGATAATTAGATGCATCTCGTACTTGCCTCTTCCATGAAGAGGAACCAAAACAGTACATCATGTGAGTATGTCATCACACTTCAGATAGATCATCTTAGCAAGAACACCGGAATTTAACAGAGAAATTATAAGAAGCACTGAAAGCAAGGAAGGAGAGGGAAGTGAGGCAGCCTGCTTGGCCTGGACTGGCTAGGAGCCTGGAGATGCTCCCAAATCTGGGGAAGAGTCAGTGAGAGACCCCAGCAATCCGGATTCCCACCATGGACTCCTACAATCCTAGTCACAGAAGAGCCCCTCAACCCTCATGGGCTGTGAGACTAACATACCTTGGAGTGCTCACAATGGCATTGCTCCAGAGGGAGTTCATGCTGAGTCCTAAACAGCTGCATCATGGCACCATGTTGATAACCGGCCCCCACCAGACTGCTTCTTGTCCTGGGGACCAACAGCCCCTGCATCTTCACTTCTCTAGAGCCCCATTGACATTCGCCACCTGCAGCCACTACCACCAGAGCCAAGGCTCAGGAGCCACTGGCAGCAACCTTGCTCCCCAGCAAAGAGGTGGCTGTGCATCTTCATGCACCCCAAACACAAATTCCACTACGCACAAGTGCCATAGCTGCAGACTGCTGCAGGGCCAAGGCACAAGCAAAGGTGTACACAACCTCAACCACCTGCTTATAGCTGCTTTTACTGAAAGCAACCCCACTTCTCCAGTAGCAGGGCTGTAGAACAGCCACTGCTACCCCCACCTAAGCATTCCACAAGCAACCCGGTGATAACCCCACCCCTGCCTACCACAGCCAGTGCCTGCATGCACCACCAGGGACCAGCTCAGTCCACAACTCTTGGTACCTGAGCACTCCTCCTGGGGTCTGAAGTCAGTCCCACCCCATCTGCTGCTGCCACCACAACTGACATCTACCAACACGTGCTGCCTGCAGGCCTGAGGACTGGCCTGTCCAGCCTGCTGCAGCCACCTCCAACACCAGCATGGACTGCTTGGGTCCCAGAGGGTTGTCTCACCACTGCTACTTCCATCTCCCACACCACGCCCAATGCCCAGGGGCTTGAGAACCTGCCCACTGTTACTATTCCTGGCACCCAAGCAAGCCACCTGGAGGCCCAAAAATCAGCCTGCCTGAACCTGCTAACACTGGTGCCAGCATACACTGCCCTAGGGCCCAAGGACAAGTATACTCTATTATTGCCACCACTGGGGTGCAGAAAAGGCATTTGATAAAATTCCTTTAGCACTCTTTTATGATAAGAACTCTTAACAAAATAGGCATAGATGGCACATACCTCAAAATTATTAAAGCTATATATATGACAAACCCACAGCCAACATCATACTGAACAGGGAAAAATGGAAGGCATTACCTCTTAGAACTGGAACCAGACAATGTGGCCCACTATCTCCACTTCTGTTCAACACAGTATTGGAAGTTCTTGCCAGAGCAGTAAGACAAGAGAAGGAAATCAAGGGTATCCAAATGGGGGCAGAAGTGGTCAAACTATTGCTCTTTGCTGATGATATGGTATTATATCTAGGAAATGTGGGTTTTATGAGGTCAATTTTGGAGAATTTGTTGATATCTTTGTGGTCTCATACATGACCAATTTTTAAAATATATTATAGAAGTCATAAAAAGAATGAGTATTCTCTGTGGAATACAAAGTTTTATATGTGTATGTGTAATCAGTCTTAATTGTATTATTCATATACTCTATGTCCTTATTCATTTTTTAAATCTACTTGATCTCTTAATCTTTTAAAAAAGATGTCTTAATTCTCCCTCTATGAGTGTCAATTTGACAATTATTTTTGTACTTCCAATACATTCTCTTTTATATGTTTCAGGGTAATTTTTAGGATATTAGCTATGTACTTTTTGTTCTCGGTAATGTCTTTTTTCCTAGTGCTTCTTCCTCCATTCAAACTAGACCTTGGATGGCTTATGTCTCAAAGGAGGAAGACTGCTACAGAAAAACAAAAGAAAAGAAAATCCAATATCAGTGTTAAAAGTTTTTGAGTTGCATGTGCCTGGGTTTCAAAGACCTAACTTAAGACATATTAGAGGCACACAGCTATATAATAGATTTGCAAGAATTTCTGATGTTTTAATAGGTAGTTTTTACTGCCTCTGGCTAAATACAGGCATACCAGGGATATACTGTGGATTTGGTTCCTGACCACTCCAATAAAGTGAATATCTCAATAAGGTGAGCCACACAAATTTGTTGGTTTCCCAGTGCAGACAGAAGTTATGCTTACACTACACTGTAATCTATTAAGTGAACAATGCATAGTGTATAAAAAAGCAGTGCATATACCTTAATTTAAAAATAGTTTATTGCTAAAAAATGTTAACCATCTAATCTATTTTCTGGTGGATGATCTTGCCTGAGTTTAATGGCTGCCAATTGATCAGGGTGTTAGTTGATGAAGGTTGGGGTGGCTGTGGCAATTTGTTAAAATAGGACAACAGTGAAATTTACTGCATAGATTGACTCTCCCTTTCATGAAAGATTTCTCTGTAGCACATGATGCTGTTTGATGGCATTTTACCTACAGTAGAACTTCTTTCAAAATTGGAGTCAATCCTCTCAAACCCTACTGCTGCTTTATCAACTAAGTTTACATAATATTCTAAATCCTTTGTTGTCATTTCAACAATAGCCACAGCATCTTCACCAGAAATAGCTTCCATATCAAGAAACTACTTTGCTCATCCGTAAGAAGCAACACCTCTTTTGTTCAAGTTTCATCATGAGATTGCAGCAATTCAGTCACACCTTCAGGGTTCTCTTCTAATTCTAGGTTTCTTTCTATTTCAACCACATCAGCAGTTACTTTCCACTGAAGTCTTTTGAACCTCTCAAAGTCATCCAGAAGGATTGAAATCAATTTCTTCTAAACTTCTGTTAATCTTGATATTTTGACCTTCTCCCATGAATCATGAATGTTCTTTATAGCATCTAGAATGGTGAATTCTTTCCAGAAGATTTTCAGTAGACTTTGCCCAGAGGAATCATTACGTATGACAGCTATAGTCTTACAAAATAGATTTCTTAAATAATAATACTTGAAAGTCAAAATTACTCTTGGATTCATGGGCTGCAGAATAACTATTGTGTTAGAAGGCCTGAAAACAATATTAATCTCCTAGAACATCTCCATCAGAGTTCTTGGGTAACCAAGTACATTGTCAAAGAGCAGTAATATTTTGAGACCTCTGAGCAATAGGTCTCAATGATGGGCTTAAAATATTCAGTAAACCATTCTATAAACAGTGTCAGGTAGGCTTTGTTGTCCCATTTATAGAGCATGATTCTTAAAGGCCCTAGGATTTTCAGAATGGTAAATGAGCATTGGCTTCCACTTAAAGTCACCAGCTGCATTAGCCCCTAACAAAAGAGTCAGCCTGTCTTTTGATGCTTTGAAGCCAGGCATTGACGTCTCCTCTCTAGTTATGAAAGTCCTAAATGGCATCTTCCTCCAACAGAAAGCTGTTTGATCTACATTGAAAATATGTTGCTTAGTGTAGCCACCTTCATCAATGATCTTAACTAGACCTTCTGGATAACTTGCTACAGCTTCTACATTGGCACTTGCTGCTTCACCTTGCACTTTCATGTTATAAATATGGCTTCTTTCCTTAAACCTCATAAACCAACCTCTGCTAGCTTCAAACTTTTCTTCTATAGCTTCCTCACCTCTCTTAGCCTTCAAAGAATTAAAAAGAGTTAGGGCCTTTCTCTGGATTAGTCTTTGGCTCACTGTTGTGGCTGATTTGATCTTCTAACCAGACCACTCAAACTTTCTCCATATCAGCAGTAAATCTATTTTGCTTTTTTAACATCCATGTATTCACTGGAGTAGCACTTTTAATTTCCTTCAAGAACTTTTCTTTTGCATTCACAACTTGGCTAACTGGTACAAGAGGCCTAGCTTTCAGCCTATTTCAGTTTTTAACATGTTTTCCTCACTAAGCTTAATCATTTCTAACTGTATGATCTAAAGTAACTGATGTGTGGCTTTTCCTGTCCCTTGAACACTTGGAGGCCATAGTAGGGTTATTAATTGGCCTAATTTCAATATTGGTGTGTCGAGGAATAGGGAGGCCCGAGGAGAGAGAGACAGACAGGGGAGAGACCAGTTGGTGGAGTAATCAGAGCACACACGTTTATCAATTAAGTTTGCCGTCTTATGTGAGCATAGTTCCTGGTGCCCCAAAATAACTACAATAGTAACATCGAAGATCACTGATCATAGACCCCCATAGCAGATATAATAATTATGAAAAAGTTTGAAATATTATGAGAATTACCAAAACGTGACACAGAGTCATGAAGTGAGCACATGCTGTTGGAAAAATGGTGCCAATAGACTTGCTCAACACAGACTTGCCACAAACCTTCAGTTTCTAAAAAAAGTAGTATTTTGAAAGCATAATACAGCAAAGAACAATGATCAAAATTCAAAATAATCTCGATGAACTGGAATACTAGGTTAAAATTTAGCAGTGGCAAGTTGGATGCAGTAGCACACACCTGTTGTCGCAGCTACTTGGGAGGCTGAGGCAGGAGGATCACTTGAGCCCCAGAGTTTCAGGCTGTGTGCACCATGATCATGCCTGTGAATAGCCTCTGCATTCCAGCCTGGGCAACATAGCAAGACCTTGTCTCTAAAAAGAAACACAATCAAGACAACCCACCAAAATTTAGCAGGAGCAGATTTAAGTTTTGTGGGGCTTCAAACCTAAGGAATTTAGGTTTAACAAACAAACAAACAAAAATACAACACTATGGAAAAAAAAATCAGGTACAAAACTGAAATATTAATATCATGAGAAAGAAATCACCACAGTCTTGTAATTAAGTCCCTTTTTCATAGAAGCTTACTTTAAAACATTTCTTGATTATAATCTGGGTTTTGCTCCCCACCTAGAGCACTCTACCACTCCCAGCATCTCCGAGCATTCACAGGGGCCATACAAATGAAGGACTCTGAAGCTTAAGTTTTATCAGCATCAGAGTTTAATTACCTCTGGCAAAAGTTCTGCAATTGTATTAAAATAATTAAATTTTCTTTTTAAAATACAGATTGAAGAAAGTCTAGCTTTGAGAGACTTGTGTGGGGAAAAAGAAAAAAACAGGGGAATTTCGTTTGACCACAGCCTTACCAAGCATTAATATTGTGACATAGCAAATAAAAGCGAGCCAGCTTAGGCAAGTAATATTCTAACTTTAACATATGCATTGGTCAAGTCAGTCCGGATAGCCCAGATTGAAAGGGAACATTGGCAAACCAGAGTTACATCCTAAGGGAAGCAGACAATATGACAGAGATGTCCCTGCCTTATAAGGAAAGAACTGTGGAAAGAACTGGAGTTTTTGGCTTTGGGAAGCGAATGCTGCCAGGAGAGACTGAAGAGCCATCATGTGCAAGAGGACAACTTATTCTATATCGTTCTAGAGAGATGAAAGCACGAGTTGTTACAAGAAGCAGATTTTAGTTCAATGTAAGTCAATTCAATTCAATAAATATCGATGGCACCTACTATGTGCCAGAAACTATTTTGGGCACTGGTGATAAAGCAGTACCAAAATGGACAAAAGCTCTGTTCTCACTGAGTTTACATTCTTGCAAGAGAGATGAACAATAACATATAAATATGTAGTATGTTGACTGATGAGGTGACAAATACAGCAAGAAAAATACAGCAAGGTACCTGCAAAAAATCAATTAAGTCGGATGCGGTGGCTCACGCCTGTAATCCTAGCTCTCTGGGAGGCTGAGGCGGGCGGATTGTTTGAGCTCAGGAGTTCGAAACCAGCCTCAGCAAGAGCGAGACCCTGTCTCTACTAAAATTAGAAAGAAATTAATTGAACAACTAAAAATATATAGAAAAAATTAGCCGGGCCTGGTGGCGCATGCCTGTAGTCCCAGCTACTCGGGAGGCTGAGGCAGGAGGATCACTTGAGCCCAGGAGTTTGAGGTTGCTGTGAGCTAGGATGATGCCATGGCACTCTAGCCCGGGCAACACAGTGAGACTCTGTCTCAAAAAAAAAAAAAAGAAAAAATCAATTAAGAATAAAATTTTTAAGAAGTGCCAAGTACAATTGCATCAAAAGCATCACATACCTAGGAAGAAATCTAGCAAAATATGTGCAAGACTTCTATACAGGAAGCTATAAATCATTAGTGAGAGAAATTAAAGACTATTTAAATAAATAGAAGGGTAGGCCACATTTGCAGATTAGAAATCTAAATATTATCAGGATTTCCACTTTCTCCAAAGCTGATCTATAGATTCAACATAATTCCCTCAAAATTTAGTTATGTGTGTGTCTCTGTGTCTGTGCTGACAGGATGACTTTAAAAATACATATGAAAATAAATGCAAACAGTCAGAGGAACAAAGATAATCCTAAAGAAGAATAAAGTGAGATTATTTATTGTACAAGATTTGAAGACTTGAAAATTTAAAGCCATAATAAAAAGTGATATGTTGGCAAGAGAATAGACAAACAGCCCCACAGGACACAATAGAGAGTATAGAAATAGATCCACACATATATGAGTACTTTATTTATAACAAAGGTGACATAGAACAGTAGCGAAAGGTGGATACTTTTCAATAAATGATGCCAAGTCAGTTGTATATTCTTTCGGAAAAAAATGAAACTTAACCCATACAAAAATAAATTCCAGGTGGATTGTAGATCTTAATGTAAAAGGCAAAACAAGAAGTCTTCTAGAAGATAACATCGGAGAACATAGCCATGACTTGGTGTAGGCAAAGTTTTCTTAAGCAGAACCAAACACACTAACCATAAAGGAAAATTGGACTACATTAAAAATAAACACTTCTGTTCATGAAAAGGCAAACCACAGAATTTGAAAAGGTATTTGTAATATCTATAATTGTTTTAACAATTAGAGAGTAAATTTCAAATGTTCTCACCACAAAAAATGTTAAGTGTTTGAGGTGATAGATATATTAACTGGCTTGATTTAATTTTTCCACATTGTATTAATAAATTATAACATCACTTTGTATCTCATAAATGTACATAATTATAAATTATCAATTACAATAAAAATATCTATATTTGACAAAGAACCTACATCTAGAGTATAATAAGATTTACACATTGATAAGAAAAAGAGAGATAACCCAATTTTGTAAAGGAAGAGGAAAAAGACAGGCACTTCATTAAAGGGACTATCCAGCTGGACACATCGACTCGTGCTTATAATCCTAGCACTTGGGGAGTTCAAGGCGGGAGGATTGCTTGAGGCCAGGAGTTCGAGACCAGCCTGGGCAAAAAAGTGAGACCCCCTTTCTCTACAAAATTTTTTTTTAAATTAGCCAAGCATTGTAGCACACGCCTGTAGTCCCAGCTACTCGGGAGGCTGAGGCAGGAAGATCACTTGAGCCCAGGAATTTAAGGATGCAGTGACCTATGCTGACACCACTGCACTCTAGCCCAGGTGACAGAGGGAGACTCTGTCTCAAAAAAAAAAAAAGAGAGAGAATATTCAAATAGTCAATAAACATATAAAAAGGTACTCACCTTCACTGGTCATCAAGGAAATACAAAGTAAAACTACAGTGAGTTACCACTTTACACTTGACAGAGTAAAAAATAATTATTTTTAAAAAATATTATACCAAATGTTGGTAAGGTGATGGATAAATAAGAACACTTATTTACTACTGGTGGAAATATAAATTGCTGTGACCACTTTGGCAATATCTTCCAAAGCTAAACATACGTACCCTTTGACCCAGTAATTCTACTTCTATATATTGCCTAACAGAAATGTAAGTACATTTACACCAAGAAACACATACAAGAATGTTCGTAGCAGCATTAGCTCAAAACTAGAGGCAACTTGAAAGTCCGTCGATAGTAAAATGGATTGATAAATTGTGCTGTAGTCATACAATGGAATATTATGCAGCAATGGAAAGGGAAAAAACCGCACAATATGGTTGAATCTCACAAACATTGTTGAAAGAAGCTAGACACAAAAGAGTATTTATTGAATGATTCCATTAATATAAGTATAAATAATCTATGATGTTATAAATCAGGTTAGTGATTACTCTCTGCAGGTTTTCCAGAATGGAAACGGTGTGAGGAGGGTTTCTACAGTGCTGTTCAAGTTGTGCAGATTTCTAAATGTATGCTATATTTCAATAAAATAAGTCAATTAAAACAAAAACAAACCAAAAAGATAGGCCCCCATTTGAGTTTCTTAGGGTAATCTGAGAGGAATTAGGGCTGTAGGTGAGAGGGTGAGAAAACCCTACAGTAATGAGACAGGAGACTGAAAACCCAGGAGGAAAGAGAGCCAATGAAAAAGTCACAGCAGCTGGATTCCCAGATGTTAGTATTTAATATTTGTTCTTAAGTTGTTTTCTGTGCTGCGATTTGCTCTAACCTCTCTGTGACCCCCATCCTCTCCCCCAAATTTATTGTTCACAAACCATCAGTGAAGTTTACAACACCCTAAAAAAGTAGCAAAGCCGGATAAGGAAATAGTGAAGGAGTCAGGTGAAAGCGGGGCTATATCATCATGGGATAGGAATCCCAAAGAAATGCCTCTCTGAATGGACAGCAAAAGAAGGGAGGGAGGAGAGTGTTCCAGATTGGGAGGAGGAAACGCAAAGACTCCAAGGCAGGACATGCCGGGCACATCCAAAGCCCAGCAAGGAAACCAGTGTGTGTGAAGCCAGGGAAGATTGTAGAGGATGAGATTAGAGAAGTAACCAGAGGCCTTAATAGGCTATGGATTTTATTGGATTTCACTCTGAGTGCAACAGGAAGCCATTACACAGCTTTGAGCAGAGAAATGACCTAATCGGTGTTAAATTTTAAATAAGTCATCTCAGTTCCTTTGGGAAGGCAAGGTGAAAGCCGGAAGAGTAGCTAGAAAGTTTTCTAAGAGAATGGTGGAGGTGAGGAAAAGAGGTTGAATCTGGGTGTATTTTGAAAGCAGAGCCAGTAGGACTTGCAGATGCGTTGGCTATGGTGTGTGAGGGAAAGAGAAACATCAAGGGTGTCTAGGAAAGGACTTCCTAACCCAGAGAGCTGTCTAACAATTGAACAAGTTTCCCTATCATGTAGTTATTCCAGTGGAAGCATGTCCATCCGTGGGGCTGTCTGAACATTCTTCTCTCTCTAGCTTACCTGCCAAATAAGCTCCTGGGGGGATTTCTGTTCTTAGCAGTCAGGGACCCAGGTGATCTGGAAGCACCAAATAAATATACATGAACCATAAGACAATCAGACCACAGTTTCGAACATTATGGATCTTCATACTATATAGTTGCAAAATAATTTCCTACACCAAAGGTACTTTTTAACTGCTGGAGACCCTATGCACCTTTTTTTTTTTTTTTTTTTTTTTACCACACATGTGTTTTTATACTCATCCAAATTAAATGGACAGCAGGGGCAGCTGCCTTGTGGGGAATAAATGCCATACAAAGTGGATCCCGGCGATGGGAGATGCAGACATATGAAAGGAAAGAGGAACAGCCTCATCCTCTTGGCCTTCAGGGATGGTTAGGAATAGAGTCCACAGCGGAAGAAGGTATCAATAGGGAGTAAATGATTGGATCGTAAACAAACATCCTAACATTTTAAATCCCCCAAAATGCTATCTCTTTCAGAACAGTTACCTTGGAGGGAATCTGCTAGTGCTCTTTCAGTTACACCATTGCCACAGGTGCTGCTCTTGCGCAAAGCCTGCTTGGAACTCTCCTTCGGGATCTGTCCTCAAAAGGAGCTAATAAAACTTGTCTTTTCAGAAGTCAGATCCCTGGGAGATTTGCTATCAAGAATCCCAGATTCTCCCGGTTGGCAGGAAGTTTAAAGCTTCCAGCCTGTCTAGTGTGTGGGCTCCTATGACATCATTCCTAACAAACAGGCATCTAACAACCTCCACTTCAATCCTCTTCAGACCTCTAAAAGGCATGTGGTTAGTACTCCCCACCCAAAGGTAGCCCTTCAGTATTCTCCCAGACAGCTCTGATTGTTAGAAAGTTCTTACTCATTTTGGACTGAAACCTGTCTCACTATCCCTTCCAGCCACTGGTCATAACAGAGTGTGGGGCAATATTTCCCAAATTTCAAATATCACCGGTCCTATTAGTTTTTTAATATCTGTCTTTGAAAGTACTCATTTTTCTTACTTAAGAAAATTTACCTTAAATGGAAACTACATTGTCTTATAAGTGGAAAACTATATCAATTAGAAATTAACAGCAGGAGGAATAATAGAAGAGAAAATGATGATATTAAATTCTACTTAGGAGCTGTTGCCTAGCAAAGGTTCTAAGGGAGAGGCAAGCTCTCTCTTTGTGAAAACAGGAGATTAGCAAGTGTTAAAAGGGTGTGAAGACAAATAGTATTATACAAAATGATACTTCCTCCTTGACATATTCCACAGGAAAAAGAGAATTGAAAAGAGCTTAGCTTTTTCACCTTGTGATCCACTGTTATTTTCTGTTACTGTCTGTGTACCACTCAAACCCATCCCTAGTGGAAGATGCTCACAGGGACACACTGGTGAAGTGACCAAACACCTGGACTGAGGTCAAGCTTATCAGGTTGAGATCTTGGCTCTGCCAACTCCCAGCTGCCCAATCCCGTATACCTTAAACTCTGTAAGCGTCAGTTTTTATTAACACATCTTTAAAATGGGAGCAATAATAGCTCTGAATGTGGCACTTCCTTAAAAGCAGTGCCCAGATTTGAACATTATGCCCAGGTGTGAGCTGACCATTAAAGAGGATTAGTTCACTCTAACATTATGGCCTCATCCGGCTTTTGGACTAAATTAATTCAGCCTTTGGGTGCTGACAAGGCTGTGCTTATAGCCAACTGAAATCTCTAAGATAGAACTAGGTACAGGGAAGTAAACTTATAGTCCTAGCTTCTTGGGAGGCTGAGGCAGAAGGATGCCTTGAGCCAGGAGTTTGAGGCTAGCCTGGGGGAAAACAACAACAGCAACAACAAAACTCTACCATACTTCAACATGTACTGCTATGGAGCCAAATCCCCCATTGCCAACTTGTATTGCTCGGTGTTTGGGTCTGAGGGAGAGTTTGACATTTATTCTTATCAACTAGGTTCTCCCACTTCACTTTATCCTGGTGCTTGAGCAAATGCTAACTTCTGCTACCTGCACTTTATCGGAAGGAAACGAAATGGGCAGAATGGGGGCCACGATGATGTATTTGACACATGTGAGTCCATGTTCCTTTGAAGAAAGCAAATGGAAACTTTTTGCTGAGTATCCGCTATCGGGCACTTTTCTTGAACATCTCATTTAACATTCCAAGGACCCCTTGACGTAGGTGTTACGGCCATATTGCAGGGAAGAAATCTGCATTTTTATTTGAAGTTATTAAGCATAGTAATGATGCAATTTTCTACACTTTTGCTTAATATTATATTGTAAATGCTTCATCGTCTTCATATTTTTCTCTTTTTTTGCTCCATAAACAAATACATACTCCCTCCTTGTTCTAAAAAGAATTTGAAGCACTTCTGTCTTGATGGTTATCATTTTAACAGTTGTATAATATCCTATTAAGTCACCCTAATTTATTTAAGCAATTTCGTACTGCTGACAGTTTGGCTTTGTTTGCTTTTTGCGGTTTTTAAAATTATTTTCTGTAATAAATGATCCTGCTACAAACATCTGCACATAAATACTATTTTGTTCTGGAAATTTCCCCAAATGCAGAATACTGCATTAAAGAGGGGATAATATTAATATTTTGGGTGGTTCTTTACAGAGACTGGCAAATTGCCCACCCAAAGGAGTATGCTTTATTTGAGAGTAAACAGCAAAACACTTGTTTTCTGCAAAAGAAATTAATTTTCCACTTATTCGTAAAATATTGGAGTGCCATGATAGGTGGCAGGCACAGTGCCAGGGGCTGGGGACAGAGATGAGCAAGGCTGGATCCCAGTCTCCAAGGAGCGCACTGCGGGGTCGGGTGGAGGAGACCACGGGCAACAGGCGCCGGCGGCCAGGGCGGACTGCGGAGGACCGCGTGCCCTCTCGCGCTGGACGGTGGGAGGAGGGGGCTGTTTGCCCGCACCAAAAAGGTCTTGCGGCATAGGCAACGCTCCACCTGAGTCTTGCACAGTGAGTAAGAGTTTTGGCACGGGGTTTACATTTATTTTATTGTGAATCTCTGCCCTTACATCAGAAAAAAATTGTCCCACCCTCAGCACAGAGAACGCTGGTGGCGTCGTAAGCCCCCTAAACCTCTTTTCCACCTCCAAGGCGTGGGAGTTGGGGGAAGGGGATCTCCCCGACAGCAGGAGCAGGTTTGGGAGCCGGGAAGCCCTGGCGCGGCACCGGAGAGGACAGGAGAGGACCTGAGCGCTGGGCCCGCCGGCTCCTGGGGACCAGACGGGGCGTGCTGCCCTCGGGGAAGGGAAGAGGCGCCCTCAGCGCCCGGCTCCAAGCGAGTCCGCTCGGCTCCGTCTTGGCTAGGGAGACGGTGTGGGAGCAGGTGCTGCGTGCGGCGGGGGCTTTGAGAGCAGCCCGCGAGTGGGCTCCGAGGGGAGCTGGGCTCGGCAGTCGGGGACCCCGAGGGCGCAGGCGGGCGGGGACCGGGAGAGGGGCGGAGCTGCGGGGCGGGGGCGCCGCGGCCGCCCAGAGGGTCTGCGGGGGCTGCCGTGGCCGGAGCGGGGAGCGGGCGCTGGAGCGCCAGCGAGCCGCGCGAGCCTCTGCAAGACCGTGACCTTGGCATTGAGAGCGGGGCCCCTGTGCCGTCCTGGGCTGAGACCCGAGCCCATCCTCGTGGAGACCCACAGCCGAGGGGCGGGAGCTGCCCCTGTGCGAAGAAGCCCGGGCAGGGGCGCAGGTAGGACCGAGGGATTCGAGGAGGCGGGGGAAGCGCCCCCAGCGGGGGAGGGGCTGTGGCGGGGTCTGGGGGCCAAGGACTCGGGGCCCAACGAGGGGCGCACGCCCGAGCAGCTCGGGTCTGGGAGCACTGAGTGAAGGTCGTGGGGGAAGTTAGCCCCCAGGTTTACAGGATCAAGGGTTTCCTCGGCGCAAGACTGGAATGTTCAGCGACCCCGCCAAGCGGAAGAGGGTCGCCTACGCAGATAAGCGGGAGCGCACAGTAACACGCCGGCTGTGGGTAGTGTCCTGTGCCTCCTTGTTTCTGCCTGTGTTACTGTCTGAAAGAACTCTCTTTCCTTGTGTCCGCAGGGGGACAGGTAGCTTTCTGGAGTGTACTATGTGGAAGGGAGGGCCACAGCGTCCGCCCTGTCCTCGGGGGCCATGAGTCCCCTCGCAGGATTTCTGGTCCAAGCCGCCAGCTGCCTTGGGGACCTAGCTTCAGTGGCACCAAACTAGAATGTCAGTCCCTGGTCCTGGTCACCAGCCTCCATATTCCTTGGGGAGAAAAAGAAAGTACCAGACTGATGGAGTATTTTATTATTATTGTTTTAAGATTATCGCTTTCAATAGATAATATATGCCTGTGAGTTTTTTTTATCAAATGATACAAGCACTTGTCTTCTAGAGACAATGCCTGTACTAGCATCTGTATCTATTTATCCCTTTGTTCTTTTTTACCCAGATCCTTTCCTACTCTACTCATTCTGTCCCCTCCTTTTAATTCTTTATCCACCTCCTGACTAATGAAGGTACCAGAAGAAAATGATGTCACCATCACCACTCACATCCCTCAGTCTTCGGTATTCCCTTCTACCAACACCCCTCTGGTCCTCAAATGTCTCTCACTGAGGTGGTCCGAGGTGGTCTTCAGGGTAGGGAGCCTGCTAATGAGAATACATCCCATTTACTTGCCTTAACTCTACCAGGAATTTGAAGAAAGGCATGTTGGGGAAGAGCCTATGGCAAGTACTATACTTACCTGTTTTTTTCCCCTTAAACTGGACTTTCCAAGTGCAGTCTAGGTAGAGTCTGGTACTGAGGCGAATTAATGAAGGATAGTTCCTGCAATGCTGTAGATTTCAGAACTTAACACTGTACTTGTTCCTATTCCTTAAAGCAGAACTTTGTCCGTGACACCTTTGCATTGCCTTTCCCTCTTTTACCCTAGGACCCCCGGCATGGCGTGCCTAGGATTTTCCCTCTGAAGGAAACTAGGGGAGTGGATGTTTTATACCTGTCTCCCAGCGGCCCTGTAAAAGTGCTCAGGGACACAGCTTTGTGGTAGACAAGGTGGGAGGGGAAGATGTAGGAGAGGAAGTAGAGGGAAAGTGGGAAGGAAGGAGAAGGCCAGGACCCCTGAGTGGAGAAGAATCCTGTAGCACAGGCCCCTGTCATTTAGGAACAACCGCCTGATAATTTTGCTAACAGACCGCACATGTGGCTTACTTCCTGCCCACTATCAGAACAATCAGCTCTTCTCCAAGACTTTTTCTGTGCTAGGCCAAAACATATTGAGAAGTGAAAAAATTAACAAATCAACCTGGTTTTATCTATATGATAAAACAGAGTGGTTGGAATTTTTACTGAATTAACAGGTTCTTTAGGAGCTGCATAAATTGTTTAAAATAACCTAAAAGCTATTCCAGTCACCGCATTTTCCTTTATTTTGTTCATGTTTTCATGTTGCGTAATCTTGAACTGGATCCCAATCATGTCAGAAAGTTCAGGATCAGCCGGGCGTGGTGGCTCACACCTGTAATCCTAGCACTCTGGGAGGCCAAGGCCGGAGGATTGTTTGAGCTCAGCAGTTCAAGCCCAGCCTGAGCAAGATCGAGACCCCGTCTCTACTAAAAAAATAGAAAGAGATTAGCTGGACAACTAAAAAATATATATATATAAAAATTAGCTGGGCATGGTGGCACATGCCTGTAGTCCCAGCTACTCGGGAGGCTGAGGCAGGAGGATTGCTTGAGCCCAGAAGTTTGAAGTTGCTGTGAGCTAGGCTGACACCACGGCACTCTAGCCCAGGTAACAGAGTGAGACTCTGTCTCAAAAAAAAAAAAAGAAAGTTCAGGATGGTTAGAGGCTGCCACTTCTAGGAAGACTGTTTGAATGATGGTGGCGGGGTGGGGAGGCGATGGGGAATAGGAAGAAGAGGATTAGAAAATAAAGACTGATCTTTAATTGTGATAGGGTAGGGGGATGATGAAGAGGAATGAATTGACTACAAGTTTGAGACTGATGAGTAGTGTATAATTCTTAAGGGAACAGGTTAATGAGTAAGAGGTAAAAAAAAAAAATAAGTCATTCATTCATTCATTCAAAATATTTATGTAGAGTGCCTGACTGTCTGACAGTCACTGGCCACAAAATGGTATATAAAACCAGGCGAGGTCCTGGAGCTTACACATGCTTTGGAGAGGCAGCTGTTACTAAAATAACTAAGTATTGACTATGTAATTACAAACTAAGATAAGCTCTCTAAAGGAAACAGTTCTTTGAGGTTGTTTACAGTTTGTGAGACCAGGGAAGGCTTTCCCAGAGAGATCTCCCTGGAGCCAAGATGCAAGGATGGGTGGGAGTGTCGAGGATGTATTTGGTTTTGAGGTAGGCCCAGATGTATCCATTAGGAATTGCACTTGGCTGCTCATCATCAGGAAGACTGCCTGCCACGTAGCATTTGCCATATGCGTGCACAGGTGCAGATTTGGCATTTCCTGCGCTTTAGGAAAAGGATGCTGTGTTATCACAGCATCGTTTTTGTTGCCTTGAGTTGGGCATGGTCTTCCATTGCTGTATTCTTGCTTTTAAATTAAATGTTCAGATTAACTTTATTCTTTTCAGTTTATTTTATTGCATACAATAAAATGTGTGCATTGCAGTTCAAATGTGAATCATCCGTACTCCCATTGATAAGATAAATGTGTATATAACCCTGATACCAAATTTGGCTTATCCAGTGTTATCACTGAAAAATGTCCCAGGTGAAAACTGGTGTGGCAGGTGGGCTGTAATGTCTTCCCTCCATCTCTATCTACGGCTCTAACTGGGAGGATGTCAGTTTTTTTTTAATTACCCTAAAGTACCTCTTCAAAGCTTCATATAGCCTTAGTAAAGAAAAAATACATTACCAATCACTGATGCTGTAAGTAAAAGAAATGTAAATTTCACAATGTAGTTGCATGGGATCCTCTATCTAACCAACATATTTCATGTCTAAACAAATATTTTTATTCACTCAACAATATTTACAGTAAACCTTCTATGTGCCCAGAACTGTGCCAGATACTATGGATAAAATGGATTACTAAGACACAGTCCCAAATTTAAGGAATTCATAGACATCTAAGAGAGGAAGTCACTCATTCATGTACAGACTGTAAAGTATTGTGTTTGTTGTAGTGAAAGCAGAAGCAGGGAACAGTAATACACAACAGGGGGAGGGATCAGAGAAAGGTTCATGGAGGAGGCCACACTTGAGTTGAATCTTGAAAGATGAGGCATTCCAGCAGATAGACAAAAGGGAGAGGGCATAATAGGAGAGAGATTTGTGTGCAAAAACAACCACAAACCAGGGCATGAAACAGCATATCAAATTCTAGGACCTGCAAGTGGTTCAAAGAGCTAAAGCCCAAGGATCAAGAGGGGCTCATTGAGAGATGGTGCTGGAGAGATGGGCAGGCCAGCAAGGTGGTTAGAATATGCACTCTAGGTCATACAGACCCAGGTTTGAGTCGTAGGCCTGCCACTTTCTAGCTGTGGGACTGCAGGCAACTAATTTAGCCTCAGTAATTAACGGTAATGAAGGCAGTACCTCCCTCATAGGATTGCTGCAAAGATTGAGATAAGATATGCACAGAGTATGTAGTCAGTAATTGTTGGCTATTTTCATCATTTATCCTAGGGCAAAGGGAGCTGCTGGAGGATTTTACATAGAGGAGGGACTTAGTGAGCATTTTTGTTTAGAGTGCAATCATTCTGGCTTCATGTGGATGCTGGGTTGAAGGGAGTTCCTTTGGAGCAGACTGACCACTTAAAGATATTATAATTATTCAGACAGTGGTGATGATGGCCTGAATCACGGTGGCTGGGGCAGTGGCCATAGAGAAAAACAGCTACATTCTTGAGATACCACCAAGGTAGGCTCCACCACAGAACTCAGTTACTCATTAGATGTGGGCAGTGAGGGAGAGGTGGGACTTGGGATTCTGGTCTGAATCCTTTGGATGTATCATCCAGGTGATCATGAGATAGATAAAAGGAAGCTGGGCATCAACCAAGACTGGGTATCAGTAACCTGGGAAGTACTGTGTGCAGGAACTTCATGATTGGTGACAAAAAAGCTGCCTCTGATTCAGAAGACTCCTTGACAACTTCTGTGGCATAGTATAAAATAGGATCGGGAAGGTCCAGTTGCTCATACCAAATATAATTTCTTTCTCTCTCTCCCTCTCTCTCTCTCTCTTTCTCATCTCTGGGGGCCTTTCAGTTAAGGACATTGGACTTTACCTATTTGTCATTGCCTGAAAGTGGCACGTGTAACCTTCACTCATGCCTGGTAGTTTTGGTTCAAACCTTGCCTGGCGCCAGCCTGATAGACTTATTTCTCCTTTTTACTCATGTCCTTCCAAATCCAATAAGCACTGATTGAGGTTCCCACATGAACTTTATTAAAGTCAGTGAGAATTAGAGGATTTAGGTGGTTCCTATATCATAATGCAATGCAGTCTTGGTAACCACATCACCTGTTCATCAGGCAGGAAACAACCCAGACATGTGTGATAGTGTTTGTTGGAAAACTGCAGAGAGCTTTAGTCCAATTTCCAACCCAGGTGGCTACTAGGAAATGCTGATTAAATGTGTATTCTTGGATTCAGTTTCTCAAACAACTGTATTATTACTTGCAGCCACAGAAATGAACAGACATTATAATTAGGCAGAGCCAAATGAGTGAGGTAGTCAAATGTGAAATGAGCAAAAATAAGGTCAGCCTCTGCCATGGACAGTTTGGTTAAAAATGGACTTTCCATCTCTAACTGGGCAAGACATTAACATATCTGAGCCTCAGTTTTGGCTGGAGAACATTCTGTTTATATGTGTAAAACTAAGGTAATGTCTCCTTCACAGCATGGTTGTTAGGTTTCAATGAGCTGTATGGGGAAAGTGTTTAACACAGTGCCCGGTGGTGCCTAAGTGGCCCGTATCCTTTGGCTTAGCTAGTCCCTGAGATCTTTCCTTACATTGAAAAAGCAGGAAGAGCGAAGATTTCTTAGGTTAAGTAACCTGAATTAATTTGCTTTTATGTGTTTCTCATCCATAATTGATTTTTCCTCCCTGGGAACTAGGGTAGAAACCTGTTTTCCTCCATCCTCAGTGAATGCTTATCAGTGATGATGGGGGCAAAGGTAACATGATACCTGCAGAGAGGAAGCTAATTTTAGCTAGCCTTCTTTCAACAAGTCTTTCTCTCTCACACGCGCGCATACGCGCGCACACACACGCGCACACACACACGCAAGCAAAATCACTAACAGATGGAAAAATGGAGTAATTTGACTTCTCCCCATAATTTTCTGTTGGGAGAGTTCCTAACAAGCATGTTTCTTGTTTATTTGTTGTTTTTCATGTAGCAAGAAAAAAGCAAGCTCAAAGAGATTGTGATTGTTCTCCTCAATAATTCTTTGTCCTTAGGAAAAATGTTTTTTCACCTCTTAATAGAAGTTGATGGTTGAAAGAATTATCATATCTTTCATAGAATCTTTCCAAAAATTCTGTAATTTGACATAAGCCTTAGTTTAGTTTACCCATTAGGCTCCAACTGTGTGTCGGACGTTGAGTTGGCACTGTGCACTCAGAGACGACAGCCGTGGTACCCAGATTTCCAGTCTGGGAGCCTTTGTGGGAGAAGGTGAGTAGGAAGTCAAAGAGGGGTGCCAACTGATCTCAGACAGCCAGGATGGGGTGGGGAACCCTCAGGCCTCCAGTCCATCAGATCATGGTCCCCTCCGAGTCAGGATCTAGATGGGCTCTGCGCCCACAGGCCCCTGTGCTAAGTGTTTGTCGATTAACAGGTCAGGGGAGGGAGGGGGAGGAGGAGTTGGGTAAAGTCACACCTAACGAGTACAGTGCCCACTATCTGGGTGATGGGCACACTTATAACTGACTCAAACTATACAAAAGCAATACATGTAACCAAAACATTTGTACCCCTATAATATTCTGAAATTTAAAAAAAGAGAGCTCGGGGGGAAAGGTAACAAGGAGGCTAAGTGGGGTGGCCTTTGCTTTTTATACTCTTAAAGATGAAAATATTCCAAATAAAGTTCATGCTCTTTGTAATTATCAACCAATTTTCACCCTCATCTTTTGAGAAGCAGTACAGCAGTATAGTGGTTAAAAGCCTGGGCTCTGGAGATAGACGGCCCAGGCTTGTATCCCAGCTTGACAGCTTACTAGCTGTGTGACCTTAGGCAGGTTGTTCAACCTCTCTGTGCCTCATTTCCCTTATCGATAAACTGGGGATATTAACATTACCTACCTTGTTGATTGTTAAAAGATTTGTATGCACTAATACACATTGCTTGAGCTCATCAAGTGAAGGCAGTATGTCTTACACAACGTTGAAACCCTGGAATCCAGCAAAGTGCCTGGTACGTTGGAGGAGCTTAATGGATCAATCAGTGAGTGAACAAGTAAATGAGTGACTTAATGAGTGAGCAAATCTCAATATGTAGACTGGTACAGCACTCAGTGATCAACGAAAGCACCCTCCTATCATTAACTCATTTGATCCTCAGACCATGTCAGGAGATAAATGAGGGAGATGAGCACGGAAGGTATTATTATCTCCATTTTACAAATTCGCAGCCAGAGCACTGGAAGGTAGAGTGGCTTGTCAAAGAAAGGGACGCCGTGCACGACAGGCCTGGTCAGGGTTGCTCGCTCCACTTAAACCTGGCTCTCTGCTCTTCCCACTGTCCGGCTGCCTCTCCAGCTGAGACACGTTTCACAGCAAAAATGAACAACATAGCTTACTTAGCTTTCCAAAGAAATATCTTCTCACTATAAATATGTTCAGTCAAGTTATAACCTGAAGTTTGGAAAGTTTTTTTTTTTTTTTGGAGTGGGGAGCCGTAGATATTTTATGAGAATGAGGAAGTTGTAAGTATGAAAATAGATATCGTGAAGCAAAATAGTGATAGATTTTATTATATAAACATTTTAAATACTTAAAGTCATAATGAAATTAAAATGAAAGCAAACTCCAAAAAATTTGCAACAAACATGCCAAAGGTTCAAATTTTCCATATGTAAAGCACTCATAGAATTTAATAGGAAGACCACCAAGACTACGGCTTCAAAAAAGTAGCCAAAGGATGTAATGGTTTTCACATAAGGAAAAGCATATGGATGGTGAAAAATAAAAATATTTTAACTATTCTTGAATAAAAGAAGCATTTTTTAAAAGATATTAATTTCCTTATCAAGAATACTTTAAAGATATGCTGATAGAGTGAAACACAGGGGTTATCCTCATAACAAATTTTCTAAAAACAATTGCCTTAAAACTGTTCACAGCCTTTGACCAAAGAATTCCATTTCTGAGACTCTATCATAAAGAAATCATCAGAAATATGGTTAAAGACTTATGCCCAAAAATGTTCTTCGCAGTGTGTATTTTTTGAAACACTAGGAAAAACCTGTGTGTCCAATAATAAGGGAGTGGTTCAGTATATTACGGTGGGTGTGAGGCGGCACAGACTAGTGGCTAAAATAACGGATTCTGAAGTCACACCACCTGGGTTCAAATCTTGGCCCTGCCATTTATTAGCCCTGTAACCTTGGAAACCTCTCTATGCCCTACTTTCCTCATCTGTACAATGGGGATGATAAGAGTATCTACCACAGAGGGTTGTTGTGTGGGTTAAATGGGTCCATATAGATCTTGAATTCCAAAATCATCAAATCTCTAAAAACCTAAAAGTTTTTTGTAACTTAATTAGCAGCAAAACAATGATTAAACTGACAAAAATCTACTGTATTCCATTCACTGTGATTAGAATTGGCAGCTATAATCAACCTTAATCCTTTCCCATAGTTTTAATTTTCTTGCAGAATCTTCAAGCTTTTCTTTATAAATTAATAACCCTCTTGCACATGTGAAAAGATCAATTTTGAGGTCAAAGCTAACTGGAAAGGAAGTATGTCTATTTTGAACTAATCTCATGGCCAAGAAACTTATCCAAATCCTCCAGCCCAGGACTTTGAAACTTCAAGGTGGGGAATATTATTAACTTACAGATTGCTGAGCTCCACCCCCCAGAAATTCTAATTAAGGAGGTTTGGGGCGGGGCCAAATGTCTAGCTCCTACAAGCTCCCAGGGGATGCTGATCTGTGGACCACCTGTAAGCAGCCTGGCTCTAATCCACCCCTTCTTTAATTTTCATCACCCCTTGAATTGTACCTTTTTGATTTGAACCCTTACATTTTGGAGATCTTCAAATTGTTTTTTATATTATCATTTTCGTATCCTCTCATTTCTATGCTGTGCTTTTATTTCTAGGAGTAGTAATATAACAAAATTAGCTATCACTTTCTGAGCCCTATGTGCCAGGAACTGTGTTAGTACAGTGCTTTCTTTTCTTTTTTTTTCTTTTTCTTTTAATCCTTTCCACAACTCTGGAAGGCAGGTATTATCTTCATCTGAGGTCGTGTTTGTGAGTGGTGGAAACAAGTCCTCTTGGCCCCAAAGCCAGGCTCTTTTCATTTGACTGTTCCGCCCACTGCACGTGGTGGTACATGGCCCCAGTCCACCTGCCTCCTCATTCCTGCCTCCTGCTTAGTTCCTGCAGGTTCCTCCATCTAGAACCTCCTCTCTCCTTATCACCTGTCCAGACACAGTCCAGGATTCCTACACCAGGAAGCTTTTCCAGCTATGCCTGCCCACACCCCACACCCAACTATATCTGTTGTTCCTTCTTGGCCATTTATTACGTGTTTGTTTTTTCACACCAGGGGCTTTTGCCTTCCTAGCTGGATTTGGAGCTCCTTTAAAGAAGGACTCATCTCATGCATCTCTGGGTCACCCTGGGAGCAGCCATGGTGGGGACTGGTGGCCTCCTTCACTCCATACTTCTTACTCTTCTTCCTTCCTGTCCAACACCCACCACTTGTCCCTTCCTACCTTGGTGAAATGAAGCCACACCAGCAAGAAGGCAAAAATTAGGCCAGATTTAACCCTTCTTAATTTCCCTCTCTGCATTCTAGGTTTGTGGTTTTGTGGTTCCACAATGTCACGAGAAGGAACTTTTCTCATGAGTGTCATGAGAAGGAACTTGTTCTGCACTTGGCAGAGAAGTCCCAGCAATGTCTTATAATCCTTAGTTCCTCTTGAGGGTTTCTAGAACCCCCTTCTGTCCTTCCATGTCTATTCAAATTCCGTGTTCACTATTGTCCTTCCCCCTTTCACTCTAGATCCTTGTCATCATCCAAGTGTAAGCCAGGAGTTCTCGCCTGCCCGTTTCCAGCTCGTACGTCCCTGGAGCTGCTCCCCCGCTAGCGAGATCTATTGGGGCCAGCACGACAGACACATTCATTTGTTCTGTACACTTTGCATATTTTCTCCCCTGCTTCTTCCCTTCCTTTTCCTCCTCCCTTCCTCTTCTTCCTTCTTTCTCCTCTTCCTCCTTCTTCCTTCCTCTCTCTCTCCCCTTCCCCCAACTCTCCTTCCCCCTTCCTCTTGAGGTCATTACTCCTATTATTGCTTAGGTAGTGTTATCAACTCACTGTGACAGCACCCAGCTTACACATCCCAGGGCTTGCAACCTTCCTTTTGTAATTTTTCTAAACCTTGTCATTATTTGCTTGTAACAGGTCTGCAGAGCAGCTACGCCTCACAGCAAAAGAGTGAGATTTCCTGTGGCCCTTTCATTTCCTTCGATCCATTTAGCACAAAAGTGCTGGTTGTGTTTGTGTTACAGCCTCACGTGGCTACACTGCTACACTGCACCACCACTATTGAATAATTTAGATTCAGTTAATTTTCTTGTTCAGAAGGCTTTTTTCTGATCCATATGTATGAACCAGCTTTGTGGTGCTCTCGATGCTTTCCTTTCATGAGTCCTGTGATCTGAATTCCTTCTCTTTGGTGCCTAATTCCATATGCTATTCTTGGTAGTTTTCATAGTAGCACCCTAGGGAAAAAAATTATTCTGAGGAATACCATTTACTTTTTTAGTGATTGCAATGTGTCAGGCATTGTGCTAAGCATTTTACACATTGTTTTATTTAATCCTATAAAAAAATCTTTAGGTAGTTATTATCCCAATACACGTGGAGAAACAGGTTTAGTGAGGTTAAGTAACTTGTCTGAGGTCTCATGGCCAGTAAGTGGAATAGCTTAGATTCAGATTCCATTAATATAATTCCAAAGTCCATAGTTGAAAATGTAGTTTCTAGGATCTTTTTTCCTCTCCTTCAAAAAATATAATGAGTTTTCCAATAGTTCTCTGTTCTCTGCTTTGAGAGTATAAATGAAGATACCCTTCCTGGAGGGCAAGTTAGCAATACAAATGAAAAGCTTTTAAAATGTTCTTATCCTTTAATCTAATAATTCCCATGCCTGAGTTTATGCTAAGGAAATAATCATTAATATGTGCAAAGATTTTACCCTAAGGAAGTTCAGGACAGCAATATTTACAATATGAAAAATTTGAAACAGCCTTCATGCCCAGCAGAAGGGAATTGGCTAAATAAACTATGGTACGTAATCAATACCAAGTAGTCATTATAAATTACTTGAAAAAATAATAGTGTTTATGATATAGTAAGTAATATTCCATAGGATTCAGATTAAAACCATTCTTGTAAAAACAGTACAAAATAGATTCAAAGAAAGATGATACAGAGCTAAAGACATAGATATGCAGCATATATTAAAAAAATGTGAAGAGTTATGAGATTACAGGAGTGGAAATTAAAACTTATTTTTATTTTCATGTATATTTTTTACTATGTAATAATCACTTTTTAATTGACATGTAGGTTTTTTTTAAAACTTTTTGGTTTGAGGGATTCTTTTAATTGGAAAAATGTCTGCATGTTGTTTTTCTCTCCCCAGGTTTTCTGAGGTATAATTGACAAATAAAATTGCATAAATTTAAAGTATATAATGTGATGATTTGATAGATGTAAATGTTTTGAAATAATTACTATAATCAAGTTATTTACCTATCACCTCACCTTAGTTACCTTTTTTATGTGTGTGGTGAGAACATTTAAGATCTACTCTCAACAAATTTCATGTACAAATACAGTATTGTTAACTATGGTCACCAGGCTGTACATTAGATCCTCAGAATTTATTTATCTTATAACTGAAAGTTTGCACTATTTGACCAACATCTCCCCATTAGATGTGACCTTTATAGTCCTCCATCCTGGTCATTTCCTCTGTTGGTGTTTTTGTGCTAATGACTTCTCGGTTTTTCTTTTTGCCCACCTACCAGCCGGGCTGGGCTTGGGAGCTAATCATTTGTGCAGGAAATATTTGCACAAAGCCTGAGCTCTTATCTGGCACTGTGTATTCTTGGCTCAGGTGGGAAATTCATCAAAATCCTTTTCCTCATCTAAACTAACTAACTGTCCTCTCCACCTCCCTCCACTACCTGGTTTTATGAACCCCAGCAGACCTTATTTCTTTCCTCCAGAGGAGTAGCTAGCTTTCTTTATCCTCATTCACTCTGTGAAGGAAATTCTACACTTTTTTTTAATTACAAGATCTTTGACCAATGTTCACATTTACCAGGGCTCTCATTTTATGTTTATTATTTCCCCCATAACAAAGCAAGCATCTCTACAGACACATCCAGTTCTATCTCTTGAGTTTCTTCAATAACTTTTTAAAAAATTTAATGCAGTTTTACATTCATTGTTTTTCTCTTTGGACCCGGTGTGCTTTGGTTTCCTGACCGGGTCCCCCCCCAACTGCCTTGTGCTGCGGGCTCACATCGATCTCCTGTTCTCGTCACGTTGACTCCCCTTCTGTCCGGCTTCGCGATACCTTTGAAAAGTGCCCTCATTCTTTCTTCATCTTTTCTGTCTGCTCTCACTGCTTTGATCGTCTCCCTACTGGCTTCGTCCATTAACCCCCTTTCATTCCCCATTTCTGTTTCTAGACAGCCCACCTATCTGTCCCTCATCTATTTATATTCTTCATTGGTAGCTCCATCTGGTAATCCTGAGTCTAATCATTTAAGCCTTTGATTTGAGCCTTCCCTGAAGCATTTTTCAGACCTTTTAAAAGCAAGCCTCACCGTTTTTGACTCCTGAAAGTTGTGTAAAGCTTTCTGACTCATTCCTTTTTCTGTAGGGCATGATCAATTATAGAGGGGACAGTTTAATCTCAGAAGATAAAATACTGAAACAAAACATCCATTAGCATTCCTTCTATTTAAAAAACCCCATATTGTTTAAATAAAAAAGAAGTTATTTTTATAAAGAGCAACTTATCCCTAACCAACCCCAAAAAAGAGTTTCCACCTCTCGGAATGAATCTTAAGGACATAATCAGACAAATGTCAAAGACGTATTTGAAAATAGGGTAACTGAAATGCTATTTGTAAGAGTTAAAAAATAAGAAATGTCTTCAGTGCCCAGAAGTAGATGGTTAGCGATGTAAATTTTGAGTCATATTGTCCATGAACCACCAGGAAATCAAATGCTTGTTATATCGTAAAGATAATAAATACGTATTGTTGAATGAAAAAAACCAGGTTGTAGACCTGAATGTATAATATAATCCCATTTCTGTAAAATTGTTTATGTATGTGTATATATAATCACCAAAATAAGGTCTCTTGGTGATGGACTTTTTGGGGATTTTTAATTTTGTTTCTTCTTTCTACTTTTTTACAGTGCTTATATATTTTACAATTAGCAAATATTGTTTTTAAAACCAAAAAAGCAAATTCCATAATTAACTTCAATTTTTGATTGTTCATTTTATGTCTTCCTAACATTTTACTGTGAAAATACTCAAGCACTTGATTTGTTTGACTTTTTATTTTGAAATATGTCATTCATACTAGAGATAATATGTAATATATATGTATGGCTTAAAGAGTAATAATAAAATAGCTGCTTATGTACCCATAATTTAGCTTAAGGAAATTAATTGTTTGGAGCCCCTCTGTGCCCCTAATGAAGTCTTTCCTGCTCTTTCCTTGAGGCAACTGCTCTCAAATTTGATTTTCATATTCCCTTTCTTCATGGTTTTATGACATATATACGTTCAGTTCGTTATGCTAAAACGTGTGTTACTGTAATGCACATTAGTTCACAAACAATCAGTAAATAAGGGAATTCTATCAGTATACATGGAAGTCACATTGTCCATACAAGGTTTTTCCCCATACATAAATGTCCTGTACCACCAAGGAACGACAGCTGACTGCAGAGAACATTAATGCAGCCGAATGCAGCAAGCTGTGAATTTCTGTTCATGAAACTCACCCACTGCAAGTGCTTCCTCTTGGCTCGCTTTGGCTTTATATTCTGTTTTGGAAATGCATGTTATACAGCCCTTCCTGATCTTTTGGCCTTTTGTCCTAAAGCAGTTTCCTCAACCCTTCCTTACACCTTTTCCTAAGACGTTATCTTCCTCTTTTCTATAAGATGAATTCTGACATTTGCAGCAGTACTTATTTATTTTATTGTAAATTGACTCCATAATATTTATTTATTAAGAATGTAATTTGTCTTGTAATCATCCTAATGTTTTTAATTAGGATTTTTATTATTGATTACAAAGTTATATAGGATTTTCTTTCCATTTTTTCCATAGAAAAATAATCCATAATCTCTGTTACTTTTAATGCACGGTTTTGCAGAATACAAGGATTTTTTTAAAAATACACATATTACCCCCAAAAAAAGTTGATCTCATAGAAGTGGAGAGTAGAATAGTGGTTACTAGAAGCTAAGAAAGGTGGTGGGGGATGGTGATAGCCAGAGGTTGGTTAACAGATACGAAATTACAACTAGAAAGGAGGAATAAATTCTAGTGTTGTATATTACTGTAGGGTGACTATAATTAACAACAATTTATTGTATATTTTAAAATAGCGAGGAGAGCAGATCTTGAATGTTCTCAACACAAAGAAATGATAAATGATTGAGGTGATGGATATGCTAATTACCCTAATTTGATCATCACACATTGTCTACATTATACTGAAATACACTGTACCTCATAAGTATGGATTATGTGTCAATTAGAAATGATAGGCTCAGTACAGTGGCTCACACCTGTAATCCCAGCACTTTGGAATGCTGAGGTGGGAGGATTGCTTGAAGCCAAGAGTTCAAGACCAGCCTGGGTAACACAGTGAGACCCCATCTCTACAAAAAATTTTTAAAAATTAGCTGGTGCAGTGGCACAGTCCTCTCATCCCAGCTACTCAGGAGGCTGAGGGGGGAGAATCACTTGAGCCCAGGAGTTAGAGGTTGCAGTGAGCTATGATTGTGCCACTGCGCTTCAGTCTGGGTGACAAAGTGAGATCCTATCTCAAAAATAAATAAATAAACAAACAAATAAATAAATAAAAGAAAATAAATAAACATATATTATACCAGAAACTCTTGTATCCCTAAACAATACATTGCTTAATGTTGCAATGTTTTGAATTTGGTACAAATGGAGTCATGCTCTTTGCATTATTCTCAATGTGCTTTTTAAAAAATATATTATATTTGTAAGAGTAATCCATGTCAATGACTGTAGCTGTGGTTTATTCATATTTACTGCTGTATAGAATTTCATCGTATTGGTGTGCCAGATTTATTTATCTATTCCTCTGTCAATGGAGCAATTGGTATTTGCAGTTTCCTGTTGTGATAAAAAATGTTATGATTATTTTTATTCATGATTCCTTGGCTCATGTGCAAGAATCTCTAGGAAATCATACCTAGGAGTAAAAGGAGAAAAATGGATTTCCAAAGTGATTTTACCAATTTAAACTTCCTCCATTGGTTTAAGAAGGTGCTCAGTTAAACACATCCTTGCCAATAGTTGAATTGTTGCCAGATTGCTGTGGTTTTAATTTTATTACCAGTGAGAATGCGCTTCTTTTCTTTGTTCATTTTTTGCCTCTATGAAATGCCTGTCGATGTCTTTTGCCCATTGTTTTTCCAGTGAGAGGTTTCTGTTTTTCTTTCAATCAGAGTGCTATACATTCTGGATACTAATCTTTTTTATTTACATTGCTGCAACTATCCCCTTCCAGTTTGTGGCTTGTCTTTTCACTTTTAGGATCTTTTTATGAACACTAGTTCTTACTTTAATGTAATCAAATTTGTCATTTTTTTTCCTTTTATTGTTTGTGGATTTTTTTATTTGTTTAAGAAATTTTTCCATACCAGAGGTTATAAAGACATTCCCATATTATTTTCTTTTAAAGTTTTTAAAATTTTACCTGTTGCAATCTTTAAGCCATTTGCAGTTGATTTTTGTGTATGATCTGAGTACAGTTCCAAATTCATTTCTTCCACATGAATAACCAGTTGTCCCAATACTGTTATTGAATAGTCTACCCTACTCTTTCTTCCACCAGCGCACAGTACTGTCTGTCAATTGTCAAGGTCCTGTGTACACTTGAGTCTGTTTCTGAGCACTCTCTTCTATACTGCCTGTCTTCCCTGCCATTATCAATGGTCATAATTATTCCAGGAGAATATTAAGGTTTGGCCACAGGTAGGGTGGGCCTCCCTTCTGTGTTCGTTTTCTTTAGGAGTATCAGCTACTCTCAGCCCTTTACTTATCCATCTAACTTGTAAGAATCAACTAGTCAAGTTGTGTAGCACGCACACACATACATACTCTCTATTACATTATATACATACTCTCTATTACAACTGCAGTGAATCATTGATGAATTTGGGGAGAACTGACATCCTGTCAATGTCGAGTCTTCCTATCCATGAACACAGGAGAGCTCTCCATTTATAGTCATGTTCCACTTAACGCTGGGGATGCATTCTGAGAAATGCTTCGTTAGGTGATTTTATAATTGTGTAAACATCACAGAGTGTGTTTACACAAAGCTATATGGTATGGCCTAATACACACCTCGGCTAGACGGTATAGCCTGTTGCTCCGGGGCTACAAACATGTACACCATGTTACTGTACCGAATACTGTAGGCGGTTGTAGCACAATGGCAAGTATTTGTGTATCTAAACATAGAAAAGGTACAATAAAACTGTGGTATAAAAGATAAAAAATTATGCACCTGTATAGGGCACTTACCCTGAATGGAACTTGTAGGACTGGAAGTTGCTCTGGGTGAGTCAGTGAGTGAAGGCCTAGGACATTCCTGTGCACTGCTGGAGGCTTTATAAACACTGTACACTTAGACCACTCTAAATTTATTAAAAAATAAAGTAATTGCGCTACAATGTTGTGATGGCTGTGGCGTCACTAGGTTTTAGAAATTTTTCAGCTCCGTCATAATGTTAAGGGACCACCATCGTACATGCAGTCCGTTATTAACTGAAACATTGTTATGTGGCACATAACTGTATTTAGATTTTCTTTAATGCTTTTCAACAACATTTGAATTTTTCTCCATAAAGTTCTTGCGTAGCTTTACTTCATTTTATTCTTGAAAAACTTACTTTTTGTAACTGTTATAAGTAGTAGTTACTTACAAAGTATATGTTTCTGTTATCGATGATTAATGAAAATGGAAATGACTTTTCCATACTTTTATCAGGCAACTTTGCTAAATTCCCTTATTAATTCTAATTATTTGTAAATAGATTGTAAAATTATCATGTCTATAATTAATGATCTTTCTTTTTTTCTAAACCTTATACATTTGATGTCTTTTTGTTATGTTACTAAGGAGGCTCAAACCTCTGGGAGAATGTTGAACAGAAGTGATGATGGGGCGTCTTTGTCTTGTTCTTGATTTTAAAGGGAAGGCTTTTACCGTTTCATCATGAAGTGTGGTGTTTGGCATAGGTTTTTTTTCTAGTCACTCCTTGTGGCAGCAGGCATCCGAAACTACCGAGTTGGCCGCTGGAGGCCTGGAATGTGCGGGAAGCACGTTTGGCTTCTGTCCTTCCAGCACTAAGTGGCCATGTATTTTGGAGCACACTTTTCTCATATTTGATTGGAAAGAGCAAACCTCAAGTTTAGCGTTGGAGAAAGAGGCAGGATTTCGTGCCTTATCTGTAGATTACTTACACTAACATAGTGGAGAAAAAGGATCCTCCCTTTGGTCCCCCCTCAGTCACTAGAGTTTGACATTCGGGTTTGGGGGTCTCAGCTCATATTCTCAGTGCGTGCATTTTCCTCTGAACCCCTGAGGGCAAGATTTGGGTAGTTCTGAGGCCCCAGCCAAAAACCACCTCCTAAGGCAGTAGTTCTCACGCTCAAGCGTGTATCAGAATCACACATTGTTGGGCCCCACCCCAGAGTTTATATGACTCAACAGGTCTGAAAATTTGTATTTCTAAGAAGTTTCCAGGTGGCACTGATTGCTGCCGGTTCTGAGTCAGACTTTGAAAAACACTGCCCTAATGCTGTCTTCTGAAAACAGTGTCTCCTAACAGTGAACAGTTCAGAGAGAAGGAAACAAAATGATTAAAGTGTCTGAGAAGGAAGGAGGAAGACTGCAAAGAGTGACCATGAGTACTGCCCCTGGAGGATGACAGATGGCCACCCCAAACATGGGAGAGTGGAAGAAGAGGGAGACACAGGGGAAAATGGGAGATTTAGAGTAGAACAATGGAGGGAACACATGGAAGCGTATGAAGGGGGCCAGAAATAAGCAAACACATCAGGTGGGGCTGGCTGACTATTCAGTCTGCATCCCACAAGAACATAAAGGGGAAGCAAGCCAGGGAGACCTGTGCCGCTTCTGAGAGGGAATGACAGGATGTTCGTTCAAGGAACAGTTCCTTGCTAAGATTTATTCCACATCGAGATGGGCCTCTGCAAGTAAGACAGTAAGTGCTAGACATACAGAAGCCCCAGGAAGTAAGAGGCAATGCAAGCTTCCCATGACGCAGAGAAACTGGAGATATTCTTTAAGTAGAAAAGGGGAGGTACTGTAAGTAGACAAGGCTTAAGGTCATTCATTCATTTCAGGAGCTGCGGTCCCTGCTAGAGATGATTTGATGGGCTCAGGGCCAGCGAGGTGGCAGGGGTGGGGCAGGGAGAGTCATCCAAGGAAGAAGTTGGGGCCGTCACCCTGGTGGATGGGAATCAATACCAATGAGCCAGGGGGACCCAAAGGCCAGCTCTGCACGTGGGACTGGAATCATGTGATGCTTTTTTGGATTTTCCACTCATCAACAGGGTGACTAAACAACCGATTTACACATTGACTGCCACACACACCAAAAAAAAA